>SJYQ01003679.1:265088-293282 GCA_006410935.1 Redunca redunca | reverse complement strand
GCAGCACTGTTTATAATAGCCAGAACATGGAAACAACCTAGATGTCCATCAGCAGATGAATGGATAAGCAAGCTGTGGTACATATACACAATGGAGTATTACTCAGCCATTAAAAAGAATACATTTGAATCAGTTCTAAGGAGATGGATGGAACTGGAGCCGATTATACAGAGTGAAGCAAGCCAGAAAGAAAAACACCAATATAGTATACTAACGCATATATATGGAATTTAGAAAGATGGGGATGATGACCCTGTATGCGAGACAACAAAAGAGACTCAGATCTATAGAGTGAACTTTTGGACTCTGGGGGAGAGAGAGAGGGAGAGGGTGGGATGAGAGGGGAGAATGGCATTGAAAAAAATAAAAATAAATAAAATGAAAATTGCATGAAAAAAATACAAAAATAAAAGATGGAAGGAATTAAAAAAAAAATAAAGATTCAATTAAAAAAAAAAAAGAAAAATCCACCCTCCAATTCAGGAGATGCAGGAGATTCAGGTTCAATCCCTGGGTTGGGAAGATACCCTGGGATAGAAATGGCTCCAGTGTTCTTGCCTGGGAAACCCCACAGACAGGAGCCTGGTGGGCTACAGTCTGGGAAGTCGCAAAGTGTTGGACACAACTGAGCGACTGAGTATGTATTTAAGCATAAATCATATTTTAAATGGAGAAGGCAATGGCACCCCACTCCAGTGCTCTTGCCTGGAAAATCCCATGGACGGAGGAGCCTGGAAGGCTGTAGTCCATGGGGTCGCTAAGAGTCGGACATAACTGAGTAACTTCACTTTCACTTTCCACTTTCATGCATTGGGGAAGGAAATGGCAACCCACTCCAGTGTTCTTGGCTGGAGATTCCCAGGGACAGGGGAGCCTGGTGGGCTGCCGTCTATGGGGTCGCGCAGAGTCGGACACGACTGAAGCGCCTCAGCAGCGGCAGCAGGGCAACAAGACTGTTAGCTGCGGGACAATGAAGGGTGGGCCCTGCCCTACACCCTTGGGAATCGCACTCCTAACACAGCCTTGTGCCAGTCACGTGCTGCGTGAGGGGTTCTGTCTCAGTCCATGCCCTCCCTTGGCCGAAGCTCGTCACACGTCCGAGGGATTTCCTGAGGCTGGGTCTCGACTCTGCCTGAGCCCTGAGTCCGTCCTGGGCGGCAACATCCCAGTGGAGAGCTGAAGCGAAGACTAGAGACATCTAATGGCTTAGGACAGATTTGTTTCATTTTGCGTATAATCTAAACCAAAATAGCTTCTTGGCTTGAATCTCAGAGATTACACAGACAGTGTAGCCGTCTCTCCAGAGCCGACTCCGGCCAGTTTTGCTGGCTGGTCTCTCACAGCGCCCCCCGCACGTCAGCCACTAAGTTGTGTCCAACTCTTTGCGACCCCATGGACCATAATGCACCAGGCTCCTCTGTCCACGGGATTCTCCAGGCAAGAACACTGGAGTGGGTTGCCACTCCCTTCTCCAGGGAATCTTCCCAACCCAGGGATTGAACCCTGGTCTCCTGAATTGCAGACAGATCTTTACCACCTGAGCCACCAGGGAAACCCTCATAGATAGTTTGTCTGGCTAATTCTTGAATCAAAGGTGAGAAATCTGGAAAAAACTAAATTCTGAGACAAAAGCAAACAGAAAACCCTCCTTTTGATTTCTAAACAAGTGAAGCTAGAGAAACTAAAAGATGTTCTGCTGATGAAAACTCCTGGCTTCATGTCCCTCAGAGCCCAGGAGAGATGCACGGGTGAAGCTGAGCCTGGCCGGCAGGACATTTGGAACGTGGAGCCAGGCATGGTGCCTGCCTTTCCAGCCTGGACGGTCCCCAGGGTTGCGAGGAGGGCCAAGCCAAGAGGTGACATTCAGCCTCGTGGGGCTGGTACCTGCCTCCAGGCTGCAGGTACACACACTTGCTCTAATGTGACAAAGGCATCGTGGCTGTTTTATACATAAGTGGTCTGGGGCAAAACAGCCTGACCCAGGTGTGCCAGTAAGACGTCCCGGGCATTCTCCGTTTTGTTACCAAAGAGCTCTGGATTCTGACTTGCCCGGTGGTTGGTGATGCCTCTGGGACACCTACTCCCAGAGAGACTTCATTTGCCTGAATTGCTTTTGTGAAGCAAAGAGGGAAGACAAAATAAATGAGCTAACACAATGCTTTTCAAAAGGAGTTTAAATGATCTTCTTCCAAAGATTTGTGCTTGCCCACGTAATATCAGGCTTATTAAGACCACCTTGCCAAATGTGCCACCTTTGGAGATTAGTATTCCTGGAACAGATCACTCTAGTGTCGGTGCAACAGACTTCCTGGCAACGCAACACTGCTGAAGGGTGAGCATCATTATTCTTTAGGGCGAGATGCAAAGAGGAATGAGCCCCGATCCAGGAACAGCCATGGCTGGGTTTCAAATACACTTGTACTAATGGTCCTTGCAGCAGCCCTCCTGTGCATTACAGATTACCCCAGACATCCCTGGGCAATATTTACACTGGAATAAATATTGGCTTTATGTAGAATGAAATTGTGCTAACACTTTGGGCAATTAAAAAGAAAACATGTGTGGCTTCTTGAAACAAAAAGAAAGGATTTTTTTTTCTTTACAGCACTGAATACTTTTTTTTTAAGATTTTTGAACAAGAAAAGACAATTCCTTCAAAACACAGTGCATCACCGGGCTGGAAATTCGCTGCAAAATAGAGAGTTATCGCGGAGGGAGGAAGGGAAGTCAGGGCGTCGCAGACCTGCGGTGACGCCTGCGCGTCCACACACCTTTCTGCAAGCACAAGCTACCTACAAAAGCAAGCAGTTTGCTTCAATGAGCGATGATTTAATTTCAAAGTGAAAAACAAGGCGCACGTTCAGTGTTTATGTAACTTATCTCTTCTGATAAGCGCAGAGCAATTCATATCACATTTACCTTAAGACAGAAGTGCAGCGTCTATGTCCCTGCCATTAATACAGTCACTGTCCTAAACGTGAAATTAACAGTGGAGGCGTCAATCTTCTACCAAAGCAACGCGGACAACAGCCACTCCCTGTCTGAGTCTCCGTTGTTCAGTTTTCTGGTGCGCTAGACAGTGGCAAGCGGCGCGCGAAGCAGGCCCGCGCAGGGGAGATTCACCGTCGTGCAGAATGAAAGCTGCCAATGCGCGCCAAGCAGTTGTGCTGAGTGTTCACAGTTTCTGAGATTTCACGCTCCAGTGACATGCTCTATGCAAAGCTGTGGTTCAGAATGGTCCTGGAGAGTCAGGGAGTGTGGGGTGGGCATGCAGGCGCCGCTGTTAGTACATTTAAACTGGATGACCAACGTGGACCCGCCACACAGCACGCGGAGCTCTGCTCAGCGCTCTGCGGCACCTGGGGTGGGAGCGGGGTTTGGGGAGAAGGGGTGCGGGTGTATGCATGGGTGAGTCCCTTCCCTGTTCACTTGAAAATATCACAACATTGTTCGTTAATCTGCTATACCCCAATATAAATAAAAAGTTAAAAAGAAAACCAAGACGGCCCTCATGTATACCAGGCCCTCCCTGGTATTCCAGTGGTGAAGACTTTGCCTTCCAACGCAGGAGGTGCAGGACCGATCCCTGGTCAGGGAGGTAGGTACGAGCTCACATGTCTTGTGCCCAAAAGAACAAAATATAAAATAGAAACAATATTATAGTAAATTCAGTAAAGACTTTTTAAATTGCCCACATCAAAAAAACCTTTTAAAAAATCACCCCAGTGTGTTTACTTCATAAAATAAATTTTGTTAATTTTACATGTCTGTCTTTCTCCTATATATGTCAAATTACGTGCATATCTATACCTGTACTAATATCTAAATTTATATCTGCATCAATATCTCTATATCAGTTACATCTTTATTCACTCTGTTTCCGCCCCAGTGAGCAGTCTGTTAAAAGTACGAGGCAGCTAGTCAGAATGATCGCGTTATCGGAAGCGCCTGTTTTTTGGGCTCACAGCGGTCCTAACTATCAAAATATATGTTGTGTGTGCCCTTTCCAAGGTTTCAGAAGAGTTGAAGCAAGTTCATAATGGAAGCCACTGTTTGCTCAGATAAAACAAACAAGTCTGGGGCTTCCCGATGACTGGACAGGGCATGGAGTAGATGTCCAGAGATAAAGGGGAAAGGGGGCTGCCGGCTCACTATCTCAAGCACGGTGCTATGCAAATAAGTTTTCTAGCAGGCCTGACCTGAGTCACCTATTCGGAACTACGGCCGGACTCACGATTGCCTGCCTCGAGAGCTCTTTCTTTCCGGGTTGCCAGACAACGGGCTGGGGTTCTGTAGTAGTTGCTGGGTTTTTAGGCATCACTGTTGAACTTTTACCAAACATGCAAGCACTCAAAAAGCTCCTTCACTGAATCAACAGAGCCTCCCCAGCATGTGGCCTGGCCGATGGACACAGCTGTACCTGGACCGCTCCTTTGGGTTCCCATCCATAAACTGCTTAAAGAGCTGGGTTTTTGAACTGTTTAATCTCAAGAGGGCCAGATGACAAACAAATGCTCTTCCCGGGGTTGACTTCCTACCGAGGTCGTTGCTGCAGAGTCTATCACGAAGGGCTTCTTCCCACATGAGGTTTGTGCTAGGGTGGCTGTGTCTCCTCGGATGTTCCTGAGGATCCCTAGAGAAGAAGGGGTTCTGCCTCCAGACAGCAGCGTCTGCTCCTGCCCAAGTTTCTAGACTGTTGGCTTGTCCTGTAGATTTCAGGTCTGCCAGCCTCCCAACTATGGGTCCTAATTCCTTGTTAGTTCTTCAGCTGTGTCTGACTCTTTGTGGCCCCATGGACTGGAGTCCACCAGACTCCTCTGTCCATGGGTTTTCTGAAGACTCCTGGTCTTCCCAACCCAGGGATCAAACCCAGGACTCTTGCATTGTAGGTTAATTCCTTACCATCTGAGCCACAAATTTCTTAAAGAAAATCTATTTTTGTTTAAAAAAAAAAACATTGGTTGGTATAACATTATATCTATATATACCTATATATGGAAGGTATGATAGATGAAGATATAGAAGATAGCTGTGCTGGACTTCTGTAAAACATGGGGACTAGTCATCCAATTCTCTCAGGTTTTGCTGTTTGGGTGTCTCAACCTCTATCTATCTGTCCATCTATCATTTCTCTACCTATCCACCCATCCATCCACCCACCCTTCTTCTCTGTGTTCTGACGGACATTAAAGCCCCCTCGGGTGTCAGTTCTGTTTCTCTGGAGTACCCTGACTGCCACACCATCCGAAACCAAGACTCTCTCCCGGGCAAAAGGTAAGAGTCCACAGTGAGAGCGAAGTTTCCCAGTGTTCTCAGACGGGTCCTCAGATGTTGCCATGGGAAGAGCCACTTAGCACCCTGTGAGCCAGGACTCAGAAGTCTGGGGAGCAGAGGTGGAGGCCAAAGACTGCCTGTCCTTCATGCCCCCAGGGCGCCGAGCACGCGTCTTGTGCCAAAGTTCCTCGAGGACATGGGGAAGGGTAGGTGGAGCTCTGGATGCCCCTCCATACTTCCGGCCAAACCAGTGCTTCTCAGTAGCTCCCGGAAGCCTCTGGGTGCAACCCTCTTACTCGGGCTCCACTGGAGGTGCCCACACAGAGGCTGGGCTAAAGGCTGACCAAAGCACCAGGGCCTCCTGCCAGATGCCACGGTCAGGTGGCCCGTCTGGCTCCTCTGTCTCAGGGCTCTGGGAGGTGGGTCTTGCCTGAGCATCCAGGGGCAAGCTTCACATCCACTGGGCCTGCCTTTTTAAGCCTGTGTGCGTGCTCAGTTGCTAAGCTGTGTCTGCCTCTTTGTGGCTGCAGCCTGCCAGTCTCCTCAGTCCATGGGATTCTCCAGGCAAGAATACTAGAGTGCTTGCCATTTCCTCCTCCGGGGGACCTTCCCAGCCCAGGGATGGAACCCATTCCATTCTGCATCTCCCGCCTTGGCAGGTAGATGCCCCATCACTGTGCCACCTGAGAGACTCCCCTAGTTTTATTTACTAGAATTGAAAGAGTCACCAAAAGATAGTGGGAAGCAGCCTGGATAGGGACCAAAAAAGATGTTGTGATTATGTTCTCTGTGACTGCTGGCACCAATTACTACAAACTGAGTGGCTTAAAATAGCAAAACTTTCTTCTCTCTCGGTTCTGGGGACCCTGGCAATCTGATAGAGATTGTTGGCCAGGCCACACCTCCTCTGAAGGCTCTAGAGAAGATTCCTCCTGGCCTCTGGCACTGCTTGACGTTCCTTGGCTTGTGGGCACCTCTCTCCCACCTCCACCCACCACCCATGGTCTTCCTTCTTTTCTCCTCTCATAGATGACTCCAGTCACTGGGTTAGGGCCACCCCCACCCAGCATGACCTCACCTTCACTAGTTAGATCAGCAAAGACTATTTCTAATTAAGGTCACCTTCTGAGGTTCCAGGTGGACATGAGTTTCAGGAGTGCTGTTTACCCCGACACAGTGAGCTACGTGTCTCCTTAGTCCCTGCTGTAAACACGCAGTACATGTCTATGGAGGAGGAAAGGAGAGAATGGAGGAAAGGGGGGCACCACCTTCGATGGAGGGTGTCCCGCTCCATCGAAGCCTTTCCGCATGAGGGCAGGATGAAGGGCTGGTCACCCCCATCTGTTGCAGAAAAGGGCCCGAGATCACAGACATTGAGTGGTGAAGCTACAACGGTCCTGGCCAAACGGGGTCACCCGCAGGCCCCCCCCAAACACAGTAGACACAGGCAAAGTCTCAATCCAACCCAGTCCCGGCCTCTTTCTTTTGGGGGGAACATGTCCCTCTCTGGGCCTTCCCAGGTGGCGCCAGTGATAAAGAACCTATCTGCCCCTGCTGTAGGCATAAGAGACGTGGGTTCGATCCCTGGGTCAGGAAGATCCCTTAAAAGCGGGCATGGCCACCCGTGCCAGTGTTCCTGCCTGGAGAATCCCATGGGCAGAGGAGCCTGGGCTCCTTAGCATGGGCTACGGCCCGTGGGGTTGCACGGTCAGACGTGACTGAGCGACTTAGCACGCCTCCACGTCCCTCTCTGACCTGCTCCGTGCCCGGCGAGGGTGGCAGTCCTCCTCAGCCTCGGGCCTTCCCCGCCCACGTCCTGTGTCTCCGCCTAGCTTCGCTCGTGGGGTTTTGGCCTCCAGTTTCCCCTCAGAATTGCTGGCTGCTGCTGGATCGTCCTTGCTTTCTGTCATCCTGTCAAAACTTCTTTTTCCTTCCTTATTTCCCATAGGCTGGCTGAATGGTAGGGTACAAGCAGACAGAGCTAAAAGACAGGATAAACTCTCAAATTTCCCACTGTTTTCTTCCGTCTTCTTCAGAGGAGCTAAGGCAATAGTCTGTGTTTTTCCTAAAGGGACGTCTCTTTTCCACATCCAATGTTCGTGATTGTAGCACTGAGAATGGTCAAGACCTCATCTCCTGGCTCACAGAGCTCAACCACAGTGCAGAAAACTCAGTGAGCCCCTGGCCTTTCCTAGAAGTAGCCCTCACTTCTGAGAGTTGAAGGTTCTAGTGGAAGTGAGCCCACTGTCCCAGTTTGGGTTCTCGGGGAGTCTCGGCCCTGTTTCCTTGCCCCCGCCACTTCCTGACAGGCCAGACGCTGCAGCAGCCTCTGGGGCTTTGTGGAGACCTTGCCTAAAGCCCAGTCCCGGGACACAGGCCTCAGAACCACAGGGTCTGGACGCTGAGACAACACGTTCCAAGCAGCTTCTCCTGCTGCTTTTCCGCCTCTAAGTCGTGCCCTGCTCTTCGGGACCCCACAGACTGTGGTGCGCCAGGCTCCCCCGTCCACTGTCTCCTGGAGTTTGCTCAAGTTCGCGTCCACTGAGTCGATGATGCTGTCTAACCGTCTTATCTGAGCAACTTAAAGGCATCTTTTTATACTTCGCAGCCTAGACAAAGTCCTCCTGAGTTCTTGAACATCATGGGGTCCCTCCCAAAGGGGCAGCTCAGTGACAAAGAGGCTCAGTGACATCTACGCGAACATCCTACATCACACCTGGGCTGCTCCAGGCACACTGAAGTCTAGGCTAGCATCGTGGGGAGGTGCTGGCGAGGTGAGAAGCATCTAATGGCTGTAGCTTGTTGTTCAGATGAATCTTTTCAGCTCTGGGGAAATTAAGCCCATATGAATCTACATCATGTGGAATTAAGGAACAAGAGCCCTGGTTCTGGCAGCTTCTCTGGGATTCCTGTGGGAGCCTTTGTCAACCAACCATCTCTCAGGCAAAATGCCTGGTGGAGAATATGCTTCCTCCCAGCTACTCTGACCCTTGCCACACTGTCCAGAGGGGTGGACTCCTCACTGCATGGAGAGCCTTCCAAGACTCTCCTGTATGGAGAGCAAAGGACCCTGACTCAGGGCATCGAAGAGGGCAGAAGGCCTGACAACTCCGGCTGTGCTGAGGAGGGACAAACTTTTGCAAGTCAGTCAGATCTTTCAGAAAGGAGTGTCTTCAACACAACTTCTAAGCCACCAGAAAGGGCTGTTGCAATTCAGGGCAACTTTCCATGAGATCAAGTTCACTCTTAGGAGCTGTGATGCCTCCACCCCCCAAATTTTCACTCTGTAGCATCTTGAGTGCTTATTTTTTTTGCTGTTTTTCAAGAGGACTTAGCAGACCTCTCTTAGACCTATTAGTGCCCGGATCCTCCCACATGGTCCAGTGATTAGCAGGTGACTCAGGAGTGGGGAGGACAGACGCAGGACAGACATGGCAGAAGCTGCTCCCATGATGGGAAAATGAGAGCTGGGCCTCCGAGAATGCTCGTTGACCATCACTGAGCAGGACTGGCTGGACACAGGACCCCACATTCCCAGGGATGGTCCTGGAGGCACTTTCCGGCCAGCAAGGCCAGGCGCTTATGGGTCAGTTCAGTCGCTCAGTCGTGTCCAACTCTTTGCGATCCCATGGCCTGCAGCACGCCAGGCCTCCCTGGCCATCACCAACTCGTGGAGCTTGCCCAAACTCAAGTCTATTGAGTTGGTGATGCCATCCAAACATCTCATCCTCTGTCGTCCCCTTCTCCTCCCCCTTTCAATCTTTCCCAGCATCAGGGTCTTTTCCAGTGAGTCAGTTCTTCACATCAGGTGGCCAAAGTATTAGAGTTTCAGCTTTAGCATCAGTCCTTCCAATGAACACTCAGGACTGATTTCCTTTGGTTGAAATGGTTGGATCTTCTTGCAGTCCAAGGGACTCTCAAGTCTTCTCCAACACCACAGTTCAAGAGCATCAATTCTTTGGCACTCAGCCTTCTTCACAGTCCAACTCACATCCATACATGACCACTGGAAAAACCATAACCTTGACTAGACAGACCTTTGTTGGCAAAGTAATATCTCTGCTTTTTAATATGCTGTCTAGGTTGGTCATAGATTTTCTTCCAATGAGCAAGTGTCTTTTATTTTTACGGTTTCAGTCACCATCTGCAGTGATTTTGGAGCCCCCAAAATAAAGCCTCTCACTGTTTCCATTATTTCCCCAACTATTTGCCACAAAGTGATGGGACTGGATGTCATGGTCTTAGTTTTTTGAATGTTGAGTTTTAAGCCAACTTTTTCACCCTCCTTTTTCACTTTCATCAAGAGGCTCTTTAGTTCTTCACTTTCTGCCAAAAGCATCGTGTCATCTGCATATCTGAGGTTATTAATATTTCTCCCAGCAATCTTGATTCCAGCTTGTGCTTCCTCCAGCGCTGCACTTTCCATGATGCATCTGCATGGAAGTTAAGTAGGGCTGGTCAGGAGAGCCCAGCCCTGCTGGAGTGGACCAGTGTCAGCTCTTCAGAGCCTTGGGCTTGGCCCGGCTCCTGAGCGAGGCCCTTCCAGCAGGCAGGTGTCCCCTGGGATGTGGGCAACCCAGCCTGGCTGGAGCACACACCCCTTCAAACCTCCTGTGACAGCGGGGTCTCAAGCGTGGATACTAACAGAGCTGGGTGTGAGTGGGTGTGCCAAGGGACTCTCGAAGCGAATAAGCTCAGAAGCCTGCCCCCAGCTCAGTGCACTCTTCTCAGGACCACAGGGCCCCTCCGGCCTCTACATTGTGGGTGAGCATTTCAGCTCTCTCAGAGGAAGTCGGGATGCTTTCTTTCCAAACCCACTGCCGTGAGACCTTGGTGCTTCCGAGACCGTGGAAACGCACTCTGGTACCAGTGGCTCGCCTGCTGCACACCCGCGCTGGGAAGCCAGGGTGTGTCGGACGTGGTGCCTGGGGGAGCAGGAGAAGCCAGTGTGCGCAGGAGGCAGGCGGGCTGCAGGGGACAGGGGCCGGTGGCTCTCTAGAGGGGGCTCGCCGGCAGGCCCTCTGTCCACCGGTCCTGAGCAAGTGGGGCCTCAGGGTCTGACCCCAGCAGCCCTCTTGCCTCTGTGGGGCCACGTGGCTCCTGACGTGGCTGTGCCCTCAGGCCTGGGGACCCACTTTGAGGTGCCACTGCGCCCTAACCCACAGCAGGCTCGGGGACACTGGGCACGTGGGACGCGCGGTCTTGGCCATAGGAAGACGTGGGCCCTGCCGTCTGTTGTTCTGTTCACCAACTTTCTGCCCACATCTTCTCCGGGCGTGCTGACTTGTTTTCTGTCTGTGTATGTGAGTGTGCGTGTGTTTAGAGAAGCTGAAAGTTGCCTTTTAGTATAGCACAAGACTGCCCCTTGACCTGAAAGGAACAGGGGCAAGAAGGTGAGAAGGACAATTAAATGGTAAAGTTCTCGGTGCTCGTGCCCCATCACACTGAGGCGCCCCAGCTGGGTGGGCGTTCCGCCCTCCATCGCCCAGTCTCAGGGGCACCAACCTGAGCCCAGGCACATCCTCCATAGCAATCTCCTCTCCCCAGGTTGGATCCCTCACAGTCCCGACACTGTCAAGAGCTGACCGAGTATATATTTTGCGCCGACTTTTCTGCATATGACTGCATTTTCTAAGTTTAGAGCAGCCTTCTGAGATGTGACGACAGCTTTGACATTTTTATCTTAATTTTGTCTCATTCCTACTAAGTTGTTTAAAACATTACCTGAAAACACCGAGGACAGTGGGTGAAGGATCTGGTTCCATTGACAGTCGTATAAATGAGCTTGTCCTTTTGGGGAAAGTCTAATTATGGAGGATTAAATGCTCTGCTACTTTCTAAAAATACGAAGCTGGGACTCACAGGGAAGGTTCCCAGAACACCGTGACAATGGCTGACAGCAAGGAAGAGCGCTCTGCGCCTCTTCAAGGTGTGCTCTCATTATAGTGCAGACTCGTGGTTAACCAGGGGGAGGACCGGTAGATGTAACCCAGCTGATCGTAATGAAAGCAGAATATTCTATGGAGTTAAAAATCAATACATTTTTTTTTGCCAGTCTTATGCTAATGAACTACTCTGGTTTCTTTATCAGTCTCCTGGGGCTTTGAGAAAATTATGCCACTGACCATCGCCGTAAGTCAGGTCAGCACTTTCCCGGTGGGTCTGTTGAACGCCCCCTTTCCACCCTGTGCGGCGGCTGGATGCGGCTCGGATGCTCGGGTATGCAGTATTGATTTACAGACATATTTGTTCTCATCTGTTCCTAAAGAACCAAATCCGAACTGCAGGACGCTCGTAATTGGATTCAGCATGTTCTGTATTAACTAATTAGGAGCTTTCCTTTTCGTGCTTGCCTCTTTTTGTCTGCTCAGCTATTTTAATCCTCTTTATTCCGTGAAGCCAGAATGTAAGATTCATTATTTTCTTTTTAAATATTTGACGATGCACTTTCATCCAGATCGGGGTGACTAGCGATGTATTAGAAGAAATAACTTACCTAATTCTTCTCTACCCTTTTTAATATTCTGTCTATAAAGTTTCCTGCCATCTTCCCCACTTATGCCCTGCCTGCAACACACACAGACACACACAGACACAGCTCCTACTGACCTAAGGGCACATGTGTGTTTCTAAAGGCTCTGATCAGATCTTTAACCGATCATCTTGCATTTCATTAATATTACCCTATTATACCCTGGTTTGTAAAAGACACGGCAGTTGGAGCCACTCACTTGCTCCATCAGTCTCAAATTAGACCCAATTACTGAATGGCTTTATTTGACTTAGCATTCCAGAGGCATTTAATCTGAGTGGAGCAAATTTTCTGGAACGGAGAAATCTGGAGTCCGATTCTGCACTGCCTTTGTGTGGGCTGAGTCGGCGGAGCCCGGCGCTTCTCGTAAGATCAATGGGGCCCTGAGCTTGCGCCAGCTCTGCAGAGATGGGCAGCAAGGGGAGAAGCAGGGCTCTGTGCGGTAAGGAGGGATGGGGTGCCGGTGAGGGAGCTGGACAAGCTCGGGACGCAGCGCGGAGGCGAGCGTGTGGAAGGAACGCCACACCCGGGGTCGGCTGGGTGGCCGTGAGATGCAGTCCCCGGTGCAGTGTGGAGGCCGGCGGACTGAAACGAGGAATGTGGAGAAGGTCAGCCAGCAGTCACCACCCGCTGAACTGCACCCAGCGCTGAGGGAGATGTCTTAAATACTAAAATTAGAAAAGCAGAACTCTGTATGGATCAAGTTGTAGGTACTTTCCTGTAATTACATCACATATTCCCTTAATCTCATGAAATGTTCGATAAAATAAATTCTAGGCTCCCCGAATCCGCTGTCACCGAGATGCAGCTTCTTCGTGGTTCATGGGCCGCCCCCCCTCCAGCACCAGGAAACTGCCTCTTTGCTGGTGAGTCTGAGTACGTAGAACGTATGACCACGTGCTTATTTTAAAAGCTCAAAACAGCACACCTTTTAGGATTAAATGACTGCAACGCCTACACGTCTGAAAGAACGGAAGGCAGGGGTCTGCCGCCACCTGCCTTGGCACCTGAAGGTGAGAAGCGGGTCAGGAGCAAGGTTCAGGCCAGAGTCAGGGTCAGGCCGGGTACGCAGTCACCCCACTGGGCTCCTGAGACACAGGAAGGAAGACAAAGGCGGCCTCTAAGGCGGTGAAGCTGTAAGGGTGGGCAAGGAGGGTCGTGAATGCTTTCATTTTCCCCCAGGCATCAGCCCCCAGCCTCGCTCCTGGGCTCATCTGAAGTTTGTGCTCAGGACATCTTAAGGCCACGACAAAGCCTAGACAGCTCATGTTTAGTTGTAGGAAAGGGCGATGTCCTGAGGAGTGTGAAAAGGGGCCCAGAAATAAGAGGACACTTGTCCTGAGGCCCGGGGGTCAGCTCCTCACCTCGTGAACAGCGTCTGCCCGAGTGCTGGCCTTTCCGGGCTTGTGCCCAGTGGAAGCGTTAGGCATTCCTACGCAGCTCTGACAGTCCCTAACCTGAAGCTTGAACAAGTTGTGTGCTGTTCCTTCGCCCCATAGCTGAGAAAGCTCTCCAGGGTCCAGCCTGTGCTCAACGGGGGCCTTGGCTTCGAGGCAGGTGTAGATTTCTCCTCCCAGCACAAGATCAGAACCAGCTCAGCCCCGACTCCTGGTGCCAGCCCGGCCGTCCCCCCCGGATGGTGCTGCCGGGGCCTGTGCCGCCCCGGCCCTGGAGACGGCTCCGCTGGCACGCCATCTGTGCAGCCTCTGCTTTGGCTCCAGCCTGGCCCGCCGGGGACACGTGGGTCACCCCGTCATCGGCTTGTGTGCCCTGTTCCCCTCTGAGTCTGAGCGAAATGGTGTGGGGTCCTCCTCCACGCCCCCAAAGTCTCAGCTGCTTGACGGTCAAGCAACACTCTGGAGAGTGAAGTTATGTTGGCCTGGCTGCTGGTGACCGAGTGATCCAGGGGAAGAAATGGGACACAGCGCGTCAAGAACCGCTCTGTTTGTCTGCAGGGAGAGTTGTCCAGTGCGTCACTGAGCCCCAGGGCTGAGCCGGCCGGTGGGCAGATGCGTGTGTGTGTCTGTGTGTGTGCACGTGCTACATAACCAGTGTGAGACCCTGAGATCGTCCTCAGCTGCTCCATCCTGGGAGAGGAGGTGAGCGGCAGGCGGCCCTGACTTCCTCTCCCTAGACTCGCACAGTCCCAGGAGAGGCCCGGAGATCTCAGAATGCAAAGCTGAGATATCAGGGGTCTGGGCCCCAGAGGACGGATTGCCGAAACTCGTTGTCATTCCTCTTTCCTAGTCCCTAAATGGGGGCGGTAATCCTATATTTTAACTGGGATCATTGTGAAGTATAACATAATGTGTGTGAAGTATTTGGAATGGAATCCGGCATACATCAGACACAAGGAGAATCTTATCCACAAGCATTACCGTCAGAAACCCCCTCACCTCTGGGTTAGTGGGCTTCTTTGGGATATGGGGAGGAAGCAGGTGTTATAAGGGCCTCAAAGCTTTCGAAAATGATCTATTTCTCTCTTCTCTGGACTTGCCCTACTTTCCCTTCTATGGTCTTGAGCTGTAACATAAACTGTATATAAAAAGCTGCCAATACTCAGCCTTAAAAAAGAAGGACACTTTGCTTTTGTGACGACGTGGATGAAGATTGAAGGCAGCGTGATAAGTGAAAGTAACCAGACCAGAACGACCACCATCGCACGGTCTCTCTTAGGGGCGAGATCGCACGCAAAAACGCCACCTGCCAGATGCGCCGCGCGCAGCGGTGGCTCCCGGGCTCAGAGGGCGGAGGCGGTGGGAGAAGCTCGTCAGAGCGCACAGACTTCCGGCTTTCAGGTGGACAGATGCCGAGGATCGTACCACGCACGGTCTGGTGACTGTAGTTACTAAGACTGTGCTGAACACGAGATTAGCTGAGACGGCAAACCAAGTGTTCTCACCACACACACACACACACACACACACACACCCCTACATACAAGTGACCATATGAGGTGATGGGTGTTTTTTTTAACTTGATTGTTGTAATAATTAACACATGTGTATATCTCAAAACACCACATTGAACACCTCGGATACATGCATTTTTGTTAAAAAAATATATATATAATCAAGTTCATTTCCAACCAAAATCCTAACTCCTCACTTATATAACAAAATTGCAGTCAACTGGGCAAGATAAGAAGAAATAAGCCAGAGGGTGGAGATGGTGCAGCAGGGTGCCTGCCCCCGCTGTGGGCGCCTTTTCACTCCGCCCAGCCTGCAGGTGCTGGGCACGCACTCAGCTCCCCCGAGGCTGCTCACCCTCCGTCACTTTTCCCTCCCCCCGGAGGTAAATGGCTCAACGCAGAAGTAACATCAGAGAGACTCAGTAAATGCCCAGAGCCCCGCCAACTGTGGTCAGCATCCTGTGTCCAGGAGAAGGAGCCCGCCGAGGCTCACGCCAGGCAGGGCATGCAGAGACAAGGAGTCCTGGGCGTCTCTGCGGAGGGCACACATGGGCAAGGCCCTGGAGCTGGCAGAGCCTTGTGGAGCTCAGGTGCCCACCTTAGACTCACCTGTGCAGGGGTCCACAGGTCGCGTGGTGAGATCCTTCACCCGGCGAGGGGTGGTCCAGACAAGGGAAGAATGTGTGCCAGGCAGGTGGAGGGATGCAGGACTCGAAGCGATGCCAAGTATGGGAAGAGCTGACGGTTCTCAGGGGAGGGAATGGCGGGGCCATGTTTCACTTCAGGGCGACGCACCAGTCAGGTCTTGCTGGCTCACCTGCGGTGAGAAACATCCCCCCAGTCTCAGAGCAGGCAGGAAGTCAGGGGGTGTTGGAACGTGCACAGTGTCAGAGCGCTCTTTCAAAATCACTCTCCAAGTTCTGTGTGGTTTCCCCTTCTTCTCTGGCATATAACCCCCATCCTTCATTTGCTGGACACCCTGCAATGCCCAGTGGCAGAGCAACTCCTGGGGAACCAGCGGGATCCCTAGCAGGACTGGCAGAGGTGGTGAGGAAGGAAATGACAAGGCTGTCAAGGGTAGGGGTTACTTCAACCTTCTTAATCCTCACAAGTGCGATCCGGACCCCATTCCCCGTCTGGAGAAACAGACCCATTTATCTTTCAGCTATAAGCAAAGGAGTCCTTCCACTGTGCTTTAAAACCAACACACAGTTAACAATGATGTCTTGTGAGTGAGTGCTCTGGGGAGACTCTTGAATTTAACGCAGATGCGTTTCTGATGGAGATGACATTGGTGGGGCGGCCTTGGCCCAGGTCTTGGAGGCCTGTGCTCTGATGGCACGAAGTGACTACAGTTGACTCATACAGAAGGAAGGGCGGCTTTAAAGTACATCTTACTTTTATGAGATGAACTAATGCCGGTGTACATTGAAATAATGTCAGACAGTGAAACCAAAGTATTACTGCAGCAACCAAACCAGCCTCTCAAAGACTCAAGAAAGCACAGAAATATTAAGGTATGGATCAGAGTGTGACTTTTGCACCTGAATGTGGCCAGAGAAGGTGTTTCCGAGAGCATCCTCTGCTGCCCTGCCCACCTCATCGCTTGAGTCCAGGGCTTGCTTTGCTCATGTGGCTGGTTCTTGCTCATTTATTTCTGGCAGCGTTGTCTCTGTTACCCTCGCGAGTGTCACCAGCTCTCTCCACCATACTCTTTGAGACAGGAAGGAAGGGGGCAGGGCACGGTAAGAAGGAAGGGGACAGGGCACGGCCGCAAGAAGAACGGCGTAACCGCTGAGGATGTGCTACAGCCTGGTCAGAGCCAGTTAGGATTAGATGGTGGAAGACCTTGGACCCCGAGTCCAAGTATATGTTCACTGAAGCACACTAGCTGAATGGCACACCCGTGGGCGCCGTGACGGTTCTGAGGCTGACCACAAAAGGCCAGAAAGTGGGTGGTGAGCCAGGTCCTGGAAACCTCTGCCCCGTCCTCAAATCAGTCACAATAATCCTCCCACTCACTGGCATATGAAACTGTTGTGCTCAATTCAGTCCCCAAGTCATGTCTGACTCTTTGAGACCTCATGGACTGCAGCACACCAGGCTTCCCTGTCCTTTACCATCTCCCGGAATTTACTTAGACTCACGTCCATTGAGTTGGTGATGCTATCTCATGATCTTATTCCCTGCTGCCCCCTTCTCCTCCTGCCCTCAGTCTTGTGGTGAATTCATGTCAATGTTTGGCAAAACCAATACAGTAATGTAAAGTAAACTAAAGTTAAAATTAAAATTAAAAAAAAAAACAAACATCAGGGTCTTTTGCAATGAGTTGGCTCTTCGCATCAAGTGGCCAAAGTATTGGAGCTTCAGCTTCAGCAATAGTCCTTCCAATAAATATTCAGGATGATTTCCTTTAGGATAGACTAGTTGGATCTGCTTGCTGTCCAAGGGACTCTCAAGAGTCTTCTCCAGCATCACAATTTGAAAGCATCGATTCTTCAGCATTAGCCTTCTTTGTGGTCCAACTCTCACATCCATACGTGACTACGACTTCCAGATGTACAAACTGGGTTTAGAATAGGCAGAGGAAACGGAGATCAAATTGCCAGCATTCACTGGATTATAGAGAAAGCAGATGAAATTACCCAGCCCACAAAAACTGACTCCATATTTGGGGCTTGATCTCACTTTCTGATACGGACCGCATTCTATCTATGGAGCATGTATCTCTCTAAATAAACCCGCTTTCTCTTTGCTACCACTCACCCTTGAATTCTTTCCTATGTGAAGCTAAGGACCCTCGCTTGGCAGCAAGTCCCAAGGACTCGCCTGAGACCTGGGACGTGACCCTCCTTCTGGGCTCCATTTTTCCCGCAAGAGAATCCCAGGGTGCTTCTTTGTTTTGCTGAAATACAGAAGGGCATGTGCGTGCTGTGTGTCTCAGTTGCCGTTGGAAGGGCCTCCTCTGGGAGAGGACACCCCTGAGGATGCTGAGAGCTGACATTACCAGGCTCCTGTTGAACAGGTGTGTCTGCTGGAGTAGAGCCAAGATATTTATGCAAATTATTAAAAGGTATGAGATGCTTATCACTTATAAGCCACCAAATGAATCATTTAAATAAGCTCTTCAGCACACTGGAAAAAGGAAACGGTTCAACTGACAGCCAAGATTGAATAAATTCAACGAATTTTCTCAAAGTCAATCAACCAGAAGGAGAAAAATGCATTTACTCTGATAGAACGTCAGGGATGGGCTTATGATTGTGGCCGCTTCCTGCTCAGAACTTTTTGCATCGCATTTGCACAGAGGGCTTGGGGTCCTAAGAAATCATCATTTCATACATTTTATCAAAAGGGATTGTCTAATAACACTGAATACAATTAATCCATGTTCATAAATTTAAAGGGGGGGGGGCAACAAGGAAACCTATTAACTTCTAGGCTGAAGTGTGCCTAGGATTCATGTGCAGCTGTAAACCACAAAGTCCTGCGAGCTTGCCCTAATAAGGCAAGGAAACCTCCATGGTTGTGAAATCCGAATGAGAGGACATGTGGTAAAGCTTTTTTGCTGTTGATTTGGTTTGGTTTTTCACTTCTGCTTTTAGTTCATGGAAGAAGGTGCTTCCTGGGGAATTTGCTTTAATAAATGTGTGAGAATAATTAAGAATGTATAAGTGAAGGTGAATGAATTAATATTTCTAAATCAAGGTGCTCTAACTTGTTTATTTTACTGAATACTGCATAAACTCCCTTTGATCTGTCAACTTAAAAATAGTCATGAGCTAAAAGTTAAGAGTTATGTGTTATTTGGTGAGAATTTTTAGGACTCCGAGTCTGGGGGACAGAATCTCAGGTAACTCTGAGAGAACTGCTCTGAGGAGGCGAGGGGAAGAGTCAGGCTATGTACAAGTTTGTAACGAAGGGCAGGTAGTCTGAACATCAAAGGGTTATTGCTAACTGAAGGAAACCAGATATTAAGGAATTCAGTGCTTTTTATGCACAGGACTATTCAAGAGTCTGGGCTCAATGAAATCATTCCCATCATTTGCATTTCAGCTATCTGTGGCCAGTATCCTGTTTTTCACATCCTGAGTTTCCTCAGTGCCCACACAGGGAGTGGTTGCAGTCTGATGGTTGTGAGATCGCAGGCGTTCTTCCCCTTCCCGGGTGCCCTTTGGCTCAGGAAGTCACACTGGAGGGCTGGAATTGCTGATGAGTGTGGCATCCTTATCAGTGATGGCATCTAGCCACCTCATCCTCTGTGTCCCCTTCTCCTCCTGCCCCCAATCCCTTCTAGCATCAGGGTCTTTTCCAATGAGTCAGTTCTTTGCATCAGGTGGCCAAAGTATTGGAGTTTCAGCTGCAGCATCAGTCCTTCCAGTGAACACCCAGGACTGATCTCCTTTAGGATGGACTGGTTGGATCTCCTTGCAGTCCAAGGGACTCTCAAGAGTCTTCTCCAACACCACAGTTCAAAAGCATCAATTCTTTGGCGCTCAGCTTTCTTCACAGTCCAACTCTCACATCCATACATGACCACTGGAAAAACCATAGCCTTGACTAGACGGACCTTTGTTGGCAAAGTGACGTCTCTGCTTTTGAATATGCTATCTAGGTTGGTCATAACTTTCCTTCCAAGGAGTAAGTGTCTTTTAATTTCATGGCTGAAATCACCATCTTCATTGATTTTGGAGCCCCCAAAAATAAAGTCTGACTCTGTTTCCACTGTTTCCCTATCTATGTGCCATGAAGTGATGGGACCAGATACCATGATCTTCGTTTTCTGAATGCTGAGCTTTAAGCTAACTTTTTCACTCTCCTCTTTCACTTTCATCAAGAGGCTCTTTAGTTCCTCTTCACTTTCTGCCATAAGGGTGCTGAGATGGCTGGATGGCATCAGTGACTCGATGGACATGAATTTGGGTGGTCTCCGGGAGCTGGTGATGGACAGGGAGGCCTGGCGTGCTGCAGTCCATGGGGTCGCAAAGGGTGGGACACGACTGAGCGACTGAACTGAACAGACCTGTGGCACCCTTGCTTACTGATGTGGCAGGAAACAGTCCAGCCATCAGCCCCCGCCTTGGACTGAGGGACCGAGCACGCAGGGTCCACTTTGTCAGGAACTCAGCCAACACTCGGGACACATTTCATGACCAGCTGAGCCCCCAGTGCTGGGAGGCTCCTCCCAGATCAGGGGAAACTTCTTGTTTATAGGTCATTCCAGGGGTTAGTCTCCAGATTAGCCCCGCTGATAGTAAAAGATTCTCTGGCTCCGCTGCCTTCGATCCCTATTCTCATCCAGGAGATATTTCCCTTGCTGCTTTTCCCCAAAGGGCGATGGCACCCCACTCCAGTACTCTTGCCTAGAAAATCCCATGGACGGAGGAGCCTGGTGGGCTGCAGTCCACGGGGTCGCTAAGAGTCGGGCATGACCGAGCGACTTCACTTGTGCTTTTCACTTTCATGCATGGGAGAAAGAAATGGCAACCCACTCCAGTGTTCTTGCTGGAGAATCCCAGGGATGGGGGAGCCTGGTGCGCTGCCGTCCACGGGGTCATGAAGAGCCGGCCGTGACCGAGCGGCAGCCGGGTGCAGAGGGCCCCTCGCTCTCCAACAGGGACCTGCAGAGGCAGACGCAGCAAGCCGCGCGGGGAGGCGCCCCGCGCTAGAAACTCTCCTTCTGAGCACCTGGGGAGTCATAACATCTCCTCTTCACGCTTGAACAGGCTGACAGTAACGAGCAACTTTCCTCGAGAGCTGGAGGAGGGCCTGGCTGGGCTCACCTCAGAGAAAGAACAGAGCATCTTAGCCGCGGGACAGTGCATCGCTTTGTGGCAGCAATTAGGGGCTAAATCCACGTGTGGTTGAACTGGCTCATCTCGGAATAAAGACCTGCCAACATCGTAAAGCACTTGTGCATTTTCAAGAAACTGGATTAACTCCTCATAATACAGAGCGTGGCATCCGCGAAGTGGCTGCTCCAAAAGCTTGGAAATGACCCCAGACTCAGATACGATCACACAGATGAACAGAGAGGAGGGGACTGGCTTCGCTCAAGGAGACGCCTGGGCAAACTTCACTGGGTGCCCGGCCACTGACTGACTGACAAGGGGCTGGATGCTCTGAGCAAAAAACACACCCTGCAACCTCTTTGCATATCTGATCCCATTATTACAAAGGAACTCTTGTAAATGACAAGCACTTTTTTTTAAAAGCTAATTTTATATTAGTCTGGAGATGTGATGGGTACTAGCCGTCTGCTCGGTTTCAGGGGACACATTTTATTGAGGGTGGGAAGTAGCAGAGCCCTGTGTGATTGCAAAGTCTGACCATCCATGACTCCAATGGCCTCAAAGGGTGGTTTCTGAATAGATGATTGGTTTATAAAAGCTGACCATGAAAAGGTTCTGGGGGACTTCTCTGTGGTGCAGTGGTTAAGACTTCACCTTCAAGAGAAGGGGGTGTGCATTTGGTTTCTTGTCGGGAAGCTAGGATCCCACGTGCCTTTCGGCCCCCAAACCAAAACGTGAAACAGAAGCAATATTGTAACACGTTCAATAAAGACTTAAAAAATAAAAGATTCTGGAGGCCTGGAGTGAGCTGGTGTGTTGAGATCCTTTGCAGAGAACAGGAGAGAAAGACAATGGGGTAGAATACTGTTTGCTGGTGATTCATGGATTTGGAAATTTAACGACAACTTTTAATGACTCAAGGGGACTTCCAGACAGTTCTCTTTGGAGAATCTGAGTTTATGTCTCTGGATAGAGACAGAGTGATGGCTCCCAAAGCTGGCTGCAGGGAGGAAAACAAAGGATAGATTTGACTAAGCACATTTTGATCTTTGATCTTTGCCATTCTGGTTGGTTTCAGAGGGAGAGAGAAAGCGCCTGAGACACTGTGTTCCCCGCTGAGGCACGAGTCCTTCCTTTCTTGCCGAACAAACAAGGTTCTCCCCCGGCTTCTCTCTGGACCGAGCATGAACTGCCCTCACCCTCACCTCTGGGCATTGCCCCCACCCCTGGGCACAGCAGGGCTCATGCCTGGCTTA
Organism: Redunca redunca; assembly: GCA_006410935.1. Classification (NCBI taxonomy): domain Eukaryota; kingdom Metazoa; phylum Chordata; class Mammalia; order Artiodactyla; family Bovidae; genus Redunca; species Redunca redunca. Next base: position 271,517 of record SJYQ01003679.1, on the reverse strand, counting down.
GCTCTCACGTACATGCTTCCTTGGATATTTTGTGTGTTACTTTTAATCTACATTTTTCTTTAAAAACCAGAATGTGATCCCCTCCAGGGCAGGAGTCATCTCTCTGTCCTTGCCTTCTTCTGTAGAACCACGCTGAAATCAGTGTTGACTGGGTCCCTGACCAGAGTTGGATGGAGGCTCCTTGAGTGCTGGCCCTTCTTGCTGACTCGCAGAGGACCCTGACGCAGCGGGGTAAAGATGCACGCTGCGGTCTGGATGTTTGCTCATTCTTGTTGAGGCCTCTTGCACACGTGCAAAGGCATCAGAGAAGCCGTGCGGGATTTATGGCAGGTGGCTAAGGGCTGGGGAAGGAAGTGGCCCACTCTGGGGGTGCAGGTCTTTGTTACTCCCATGTACCTGCACACTCGCGGAGACCTGGCGGGCTGTGGGCAGCTGGGCGTCCACCAGCCTGGTTGGTAACGTGGGTGAGGCAGCACAGCCTCTTGCCTGAGTTTTCATGTCCAGGAAATGGGAACAAGAGTTCACCTGTCTCAAAGGATTAAAGTAATTTGAGGCATCAAATGGTGAAAAGGGGGTTTCGCTGGTGGCTCAGCTGGTAAAGAATCTGCAGTGGGGGACATGGGTTCGATCCCCGGGTCAGGAAGGTCCTCCGGAGGTGGAAGTGGCAACCCACTCCGGGATTCTTTCCTAGAGAATTCCATGGTCAGAGGAACCTGGTGGGCTGCAGTCGATGGGCTGCAGAGTCAGATGTGACTGAGCGACTTAGCAGGCACACATGGCGAAAAGGGGAGCCTCAAGAACGGCCACGCCTGGACCCGTGGCCATTTCCTGTGCTCTCAGGACCCGTGGCCGTGTTTCCTGTGCTCTCAGAACCCGTGGCCGTGTTCTCTGTGCTCTCAGAACCCGTGGCCGTGTTTCCTGTGCTCTCAGAACCCGTGGCCGTGTTTCCTGTGCTCTCAGAACCCGTGGCCGTGTTTCCTGTGCTCTCAGAACCCGTGGCCGTGTTTCCTGTGCTCTCAGAACTCGTGGCCGTGTTTCCTGTGCTCTCAGAACCCGTGGCCGTGTTCTCTCTGCTCTCAGAACCTGTGGCCGTGTTTCCTGTGCTCTCAGAACCCGTGGCCATGTTCTCTCTGCTCTCAGAACCTGTGCGCATGTTATGTTCCACAGCAAAGGAGGCTCCGCAGATTTAACTGAGGTCACAGACTTTACAACAGGAGGGAGCTGGGAGACGGAGAACCCAGTCTAGGCAACAGCTCCATGGATGGGGCAGCTTGAACGGCAGAAGCTTTCTCTCTTGCTGTCTGGAGACTGGAGGCCCGAGACCCAGGGGTGAGCACCTTTGGAGGCTGTGATGGAGAATGCGGTCCAGGCCCCCTCCAGCTTCCGAGGGCTTGCTGGGGTCCTTGGCGTCCCTGGGCTGGCAGGAGCCAGCCCCATCTGTTCCTTCATGTCCACACGCTGTCCGGACTCTGTGAGTCTCGGCCCGAGTGGTGCCCCTTCTTATAAGGACCCCAGGCCTGTTGCATTGGCCCCCTCTCCCACATGACTTCCTCTGAACCAGACCATCTGCAAGAAAAGCCCGTTTAAGCTGATATTTAGACCTTGGAGAATGTTTACTCTCTGTATTCTGAATTCAATTACCCCTCATCATCAATAGCAATCGATGTTTTTCTAATTTTCTTAAAGTAAGTCTTTCACAGTGGTCCGTGCACTGTGGTTATTTGGATGAGTGTTCCGCTTCTCTGTTGCTTCTCTGGGAATCACGACAAACTTGTGGGTTCCAAATCACATGCTTATCTGCTCAGCTTCTGGGATCTGGAGGCGGGGCTCGTGGGTCCTCTGCTCGGGTCCCCAGTCGAGGGGTCCTGCAGAATGGGTTCTCATCAGAGGCTTGCGTGTGTCTCAGACACCCGGTCTTGTCCGACCCTTTGCGACCCCATGGACTGTAGCCCTCCGGGATCCTCTGTCCGTGGGATTCTCCAGGCAAGATACTGGAGTGGGTTGCCATGCCCTCCTCCGGGGGATTTTCCCAACCCAGGGATCAAACCCAGGTCTCTCACACTGCAGGAAGATTCTTTACCAGCTGAACTGCCAGGGAGGCCCAGAGGCTCGACTGGGGAGAGGGCTGCTTCCAGACTCCGTCAGCTCCTTGCCGTGGTCCATCTCCTCACAGCCATGAGACTGTCCTGTGTTCTCTTAAGGTTTTCTGTTTGTCTGCTGGACATCCATTCATCACAGAGACAGATGGACCACATTTCCTGGGTTACTGAGACCCTGGCAGTCTTCAGGGCCTTCAGGCCAGGAGAGAGGCTTCCCAGTTGGCACAACGGGAAAGAACCCTCCTGCCAGTGCAGAAGGCTCAAGTTCAGCCCCTGGGCCGAGAAGACCCCCTGGAGGAGGGCATGGCAACTCACTCCAGTATTCTTGCCTGGAGAATCCCATGGACAGAGGAGCCTGGAGGGTTACAGTCCATGGGGTCGCAAAGAGTTGGACAGGACTGAGGGACTGAGCATGCGGGCCCAAAAGGGAGACTGCCCCTCCCAAGGCTCATTCCTATTGATAGTAGCAACTAGCCCAGGACATGCCTTTCACATGCAGACCAACAAATCCCAAGCCTGCACCCCAGCCATCTCCTTTATCTGACTCACACACAAGCCAGCATATCGCCTGCCTGAAATTAGCCCAGGGCCAGGTTCCAGGTCTCTAGGACAGTCCCTCTACAGCCCACGGCTCACAAGAGTTAGCTGACCTAACCCACTGTTGGGTGTTTACTCCACTCCACCTGGCCTTTCCCAGGAAAGCCCCCAATAAAGGGCACTGGCTCAGGCCTTATCCCCACCCCCATACCTGCATGAGGGGCATGCTCTCTTGAAAAATGTAAGTAACCAACCCAGAATCAAGATTGCTGGGAGAAATATCAATAACCTCAGACATGCAGATGACACCACGCTTATGGCAGAGAGCAAAGAAGAACTAAGGAGGCTCTTGAAAGTGAAAGAGAAGAGTGAAAAAGGTGGCTTAAAACTCAACATTCAGAAAACTAAGATCATGGCATCCGGTCCCATCACTTCATGGCAAACAGATGGGAAACAGTGGAAACAGTGACAGACTTCATTGTGGGGGGCCCCAAAATCACCGCAGATGGTAACTGCAGCCATGAAATTAAAAGACACTTACTCCTTGGAAGGAAAGTTATGACCAAACTAGGCAACACATTAAAAAGCAGCGACATTACTTTGCCAACAAAGGTCCATCTAGTCAAGGCTATGGTTTTTCCAGTAGTTACGTATGGATATGAGAGTTGAACTATAAAGAAAGTTGAGTGCCAGAGAACTGATCCTTTTGAACTGTGGTGTTGGAGACGACTCTTGAGAGTCCCTTGGACAGCAAGGCGATCCAACCAGTCAATCCTAAAGGAAATCAGTCTTGAATAGTCATTGAAAGGACTGATGCGGCAGCTGAAACTCCAATACTTTGGGTACCTGATGTGAAGAACCGACTCATTTGAAAAGACCCTGACACTGGGAAAAATTGAAGGCAGGAGGAGAAGGGGAAGACAAGGGATGAGATGGTTGGATGGCATCACCGTCTCGATGGACATGAGTTTGAGTGAACCCTGGGAGTTGGTGATGGACAGGGAGGCCTGGCGTGCTGCAGTCCATGGGATCACAAAGAGTCAGGACTGAGCGACTGAACTGAACCCCTCTTTCCACCTAGTCAAAGCGATGGTTTTTCCAGTAGTCATGTTTGGATGTGAGAGTTGGATCATAAAGAAGGCTGAGTGCCAAAGAATTGACACCTTCAAAATGTGGTGCTGGAGGAGACTCTCAAGAGGCCGTTGGACAGCAAGGAGATCAAACGACTCAGTCCTAAAGGGCCAACCCTGAATATGCATTGGAAGGACTGATGCTGAAGCTGAAGCTCCAGTCCTTTGGCCACCTGATGCCAAGAGCAGACACACTGGAAAAGACCCTGATGCTGGGAAAGATTGAAGGCAGGAGAAGGGGACGACAGAGGATGAGATGGTTGGATGGTATCACCGACTCAATGGACGTGAATTTATGCAAACTTCGAGAGAAGGACAGGGAAGCCTGGCATCCTGCAGTCCGTGGGTTGCAAAAAGTTGGACATGACTGAGTGATTGAACAACAACAACCCGGCTCTCGATGGCAGCAGCTGGTCACAGTCTCTGTAAGTTAAACCCCAACTTTAATTTAGAACAGGGTTCATGCAGCCTGCTTCTTCAAACCAACAGTGGAGTCTTCAGGAGCCTTTGTGCAGTCAGCGGATGACACCCCTCAACTCTGCCACGTTCCACTGGTCAGGAGCAGTCTCCGGTGCCCATGCATGGGGAGGGGTCTTCACCAGGGCAAGGGTCCCAGGACCACCTTACAGGTTTCCACGCCTGTGAGCATTTTGAGAAAGATTGTACGAACTGAGTGAGAGAAGGAAGCATAGCTGCCAAGTGCTTGTTGCTAACTAGCACGGTCACTTCGTGCTTGCGGCTCAGTAAACACGAGCAGAACACACGTCAGGGCCATCCTAATCTGTCAAAAATTTGTAGCAGCTGCATGAACGCAGGCAGTGGCCACGGTACGTCCAGCTAGACCTCCGTCTGGCTCAGCGGGCGTTCACTCTGACTGAGTAGCTTAAGTGTCTGATTCAGCAGAAAATCCCCATTGTGTCAACAGGTAACGTGCACATCTGATTCCATCCTTGATATATACGGCTCAACTGGTGATCTATTTCTCTTTAGTTGGTGTTTATTTTTCCTATGAATGATTTATCGGTTTTAGAATGAACTGTGTCAACTATTGCACACGGTATATTAATTTCAGGGTGTTATGCAAACATTCTGTCCTTAGTACACCTTATTCCATCTTTATTTTCTTTTTCTGGCAGCATATCTTTTTTTTTTAATTCGAATTATCCTTTTTCCCAAGGCTCTTCTCCTTGGTGATGGAGGACACAGGGCATGTGAAAGCAGCAGTTTCATTTTAAAATATTTTGATTAAATTTTACGTGAGAGTGTTAATGCTTTAATATTTTGCTTCGGATATCCCATTATTTAATTATATAAAACTGGATTTTGCCTTTTCTGTAGTTGTCCTTAAATTTGCATCATTGAAATGTTAAAGGAGTTTTAACTATTTGAAGCTAACCTTGTAACGGCACTTGCTTCAGGAAGTCAAGGGAGGTTGGTGTGACTCTTAGCTCATGGACACGCATGTGAACACGAGGTATAGGACGTGTGGGACCTCAGAACTGAAGGGGCGGCCACAGCTCACCAGAGCTGACCCGCTGCTGGGACCAACTCTCAGACCCGTTTCCCAGCACTGCTATCCACTGAGCCAGAGATGCCGTCCAACTGTCTCATCCTCTGCTGCCCCCTTCTCCTTTTGTCTTCTTGAATATCACATAACTTTAATTGCTGAACTTTCATAGTAAGTCTTGACTTTATGTAGATTCTGTCTTTTATTTTTTTTTCTTGTTTTGAAATGTGTAGGTGTGTGTGTGTTTGCTTATCTGTATTTCTTAAAAAAATTCAAATCATCCTGTCAATTTCTAGAAAAAAAAGTCTGTTGAAGCTCTTTACTGAAATTGCTTTAATGTAGATTATTTGGGGAAAACTGACAGATAAAAGTACTGAGTCTTCCACATGAGCTGGTGTGTCTCTCCCTAATTTAAGTATTCTTTCGTTTTTATTACCAGCATTTTACAATTCCGGTCTAACACCTTACACATATTTGATGCTACTATAGAGTTGATATATTTGGTGGTATTGTAAATGGTTTGGGGTTTTCAATCTAATTTTCTAAAGTCCATTTCAAGCATATACATACATACTCTTTAATGTAGAATATTGCAATATCATTAAATTCACTTATTGTAGTAATTATTCTAGAGATTCCTTAGGGTTTTCTGTCTACACAAGTATGAGATCTGTGGTCCAGTTTTACTTCTTCCAATCTGAATCCTTTTATTGCTTTTCCATACAGATTAGCATCTCCATGTTAATGTTGAATGTAAGTGAGTGAATTTCCTTGTCTTGTTTCTGATCTCAGGTGGAAAACAGTATTTTACCACTGGGTATGATATGATCTATAGTTCTTTCAACAGACCCTTTATCACTTGATATCAGTTCAGTCGTTCAGTCGTGTCTGACTCTTTGCGACCCCATGAATCGCAGCACTCCAGGCCTCCCTGTCCATCACCATCTCCCAGAGTTCACTCAGACTCGCGTCCATCGAGTCCGTGATGCCATCCAGCCATCTCATCCTCTGTCGTCCCCTTCTCCTCCTGCCCCTAATCCCTCCCAGCATCAGAGTCTTTTCCAATGAATCAACTCTTCGCATGAGGTGGCCAGAGTACTGGAGTTTCAGCTTCAGCATCATTCCTTCCAAAGAAATCCCAGGGCTGATCTCCTTC
>SJYQ01003679.1:119238-263999 GCA_006410935.1 Redunca redunca | reverse complement strand
ACACAATGGAGTATTACTCAGCCATTAAAAAGAATGCATTTGAATCAGTTCTAATGAGGTGGATGAAACTGGAGCCTATTATATAGAGTGAAGTAAGCCAGAGAGAAAAACACCAATACAGTATACTAACACATATATATGGAATTTAGAAAGATGGTAACGATAACCCTGTATGTGAGACAGCAAAAGAGACACAGATGTATAGAACAGTCTTTTGGACTCTGTGGGAGAGGGAGAGGGTGGGATGATTTGGGAGAATGGCATTGAAACATGTATAATATCACATGTGAAATGAATTGCCAGTCCAGGTTTGATGCATGAGACAGGGTGCTCGGGGCTGGTGCACTGGGATGACCCAGAGGGATGGTGTGGGGAGGGAGTTGGAGGGGGGTTCAGGATGGAGAACACGGGTACACCTATGGCAGATTCATGTTGATGTATAGCAAAACCATTACAATATTGTAAAGTAATTAGCCTCCAATTAAAATAAATAAATTTATATTTAAAAAAATCATGGGTTTGTTATGAGCACTTTTCTGAGTGTCTGATAACATGATAAACATTCAATAAATATTAAAAAGTTAAAAAAAGAAGCATCTCTACAAACAAAGCTAGTGGAGGTGATGGAATTCCAGTTGAGCTCTTTCAAATCCTTAAAGATGATGCTGTGAAAGTGCTGCACTCAATATGACAGCAAATTTGGAAAACTCAGCAGTGGCCACAGGGCTGGAAAAGGTCAGTTTTCATTCCAATCCCAAAGAAAGGCAATGCCAAAGAATGTTCAAACTACCACGCAATTGTAGTCAGCTCACATGCTAGTAAAGCAATGCTCAAAATTCTCCAAGCCAGGCTTCAGCAATGCATGAACCGTGAACTTCCAGATGTTCAAGCTGGTTTTAAAAAAGGCAGAGGAATCAGAGATCAAATTGCTAACATCAGTGGATCATCAAAAAAGCAAGCGAGTTCCAGAAAAACATCTATTTCTGCTTTATTGACTATGCCAAAGCCTTTGACTGTGTGGATCACAATCAACTGGAAAATTCTGAAAGAGATGGGAATAACAGACCTGCCTCTTGAGAAATCTGTATGCAGGTCAGGAAGCAACAGTTAGAACTGGACATGGAACAACAGACTGGTTCCAAATAGGAAAAGGAGTACGTCAACGCTATATATTGTCACCCTGCTTATTTAACTTATATGCAGAGTACACCATGAGAAACGCTGGACTGGATGAAGCACAAGCTGGAATCAAGATTGCTGGGAGAAATATCAGTAACCTCAGATATGCAGATGACACCACCCTTATGGCAAAAAGGGAAGAAAAGCTAAAGAGCCTCTTAATGAAAGTGAAAGAGGAGAGTGAAAAAGTTGACTTAAAACAACATTCAGAAAACTAAGATCATAGTACCACCATGGTCCATCACCTCAAAGCAAATAGGTGGGGAAACAGTGGAAAAGGTGACAGACTTCATTTTGGGGGGCTCCAAAATCACTGCGGATGGTGACTGCAGCCATGAAATTAAGATGCTTACTCCTTGGAAGGGAAGTTATGACCAACTTAGACAGTATATTAAAAAGCAGAGACATTGAAAACAAAGGTCCATCTAGTTAAGGCTATGGTTTTTCCCGTAGTGGATGTGAGAGTTGGACTATAAAGAAAGCTGAGCAACAAAAAGTTGATGCTTTTGAAATACAGAGAAGACTCTTGAGAGTCCCTTGGACTGCAAGGAGATCCAACCAGTCCATCCTAAAGGAAATCAGTCCTGGACATTCTTTGGAAGGACTGATGTTGAAGATGAAACTCCAATACTTTGGCCACCTGGTGCGAAGAGCTGAGTCATTTGAAAAGACCCTGATGTTGGGAAAGATTGAAGGCAGGAGGAGAAGGGGACAACAGAGGATGAGATGGTTGGATGGCATCACCAATGGACATGAGTCTGAGCAAGCCCCAGGAGTTGGTGATGGACAGGGAAGCCTGGCGTGCTGCAGCCCATGGGGTCGAAAAGAATTGGACACGACTGAATGACTGAACTGAACTTATAATGGACATTGAAGTTTAATTTTTTTCAGTGTACTAATAGCCTTGTGAAATGATTTAGAATATGTTTCCTCCTCTTCTGTGTTTTGAAACAGTTTGTTTAGAATTTGAATCGTTTCTCACAAGTGTTTCATAGAATTACACACAGTAAAACTCACTGGGCTTGATGTTTCCTAGGAATTTAGTTTATTCAATGAAATAAGTTATTTAGATTTTCACTTTTTTCTTGAGCCAATTTTTCTGTTTTTTAAATTAGGTCATTTGTCTTTTTGTTGTTCAGTAGTTCTTTGTAGATACATCTTATGTAATTTGCAACCATTTTCTCCCATGTTGCTGGTTATCTTCCCATTATCTTGATGATCTAAGTTTTATAGTTCACTGTAGCAGTTTTGGATATATATTTTAAAATAATTTTTATCAGAATATAAGTGATTTACAATATTGTGTTAGTTTCAAGTGTACAGCAAAGTGATTCAGTTATACATACGCAGTATCCATTCTTTGTGATATTCTTTTCCCACATAGGTCATTATGGAGTACTGAGTAGAGTCCCTTGCGCTATACAGCTGGTCCTTACAGGTTATCTCTTTTACACATAGCAGTGTATATATATCAATCCCAACCTCCCAGTTTGTCCCCCTCCCCATTTCTCCCAGTAACAAGTTTGTTTTGTACATCTATGACTCTTATTTCTGTTTTGTAGATGAGTCAATTAAAAAAGTCAATTTCATTTCATTCTTGATTTGCACATTTCTGATGCTAAATCAGAGTAGCAGAGAGGTGAAGGTGCTAGAGGAAATGTTGAGTTCATATTGCCTTTTAACTTGGGCCACTGGGGAGGACTCATTTCTTTGTTTAGTGTCTGCCTCCTCAGCCCAGGATGTAAGCTTCTAGAGGGCAGCATGCTGTCTGTTTTGGTCACAGTGGTGCCCAGGGAGCCTGAAGGGCTTCCAGTGCAAATGATGTCATCAATAAGTACGTGATCAAAAAGTAAGCAATGCAGTGTGTGGGCCTCCCTGGCGGCTCAGTGGTAAAGTCCACCTGCAATGCAGGAGACCTGGGTTTGTTCCCCGGGTTGTGAAAATCCCCTGGAGAAGGAAATGGCAACCCACTCCAGGAGTCTTGTCTGGGAAATCCCACGGACAGAGGAGCCTGAAGGGCTACAGTTGATGGGGTTGCAAAGAGTCGGGCATGACTGAGTGACACGCTCACACGCAGGTGAGCTGAACACACTCCGTTCACTCCAGTCTCTTGGTCGTGTCCGACTCTGCAGTCCCATGACCTGCAGCACGCCAGGCTTCCCTGTCCACCACCCAACCCAGAGGTTTCTCAGACTCTTGTCCATCGAGTTGGTGATGCCATCCGACCGTCTCATCCTCGGTCGTCCCCTTCTCCTCCTGCCTTCAATCTTTCCCAGCATCAGGGTCTTTTCAAATGAGCCAGCTCTTCACATCAGGTGGCCAAAGCATTGGAGCTTTGGCATCAGTCCTTCCAATGAATATTCAGGACTGATATCCTTTAAGATGGACTGGTTTGATCTCCTTGCTACCTAAGGGACTCTCAAGACTTCTCCACCACAGTTCAAAGCATCAGTTCTTTGGTGTTCAGCCTTCTTTATGGTCCAACTCTCACATTCATACATGACCACAGGAAAAGCCACAACCTTGACTATATGGACTTTTGTTGGCAAAATAATATCTCTGCTTTTTAATATGCTGTCTAGGTTGGTCATAGAGTTTCTTCCAAGTACCAAGCGTCTTTTAACTTCATGGCTGCAGTCACCATCCACAGCGATTTTGGAGCCAAAGAAAAGAAAGTCTGTCACTGTTTCCATTCTTTCCCCATCTATTTGCTATGAAGTGATGAGATCAGATGCCATGATCTTTGTTTTTTGAATGCTGAGTTTTAAGCCAGCTTTTTCGCCCTCCTGTTTCACCTTCATCAAGAGGCTCTTTAGTTCTTCTTCGCTTTCTGCCTTAAGGGTGATGTCATCTGCATATCTGAGGTTATTGATATTTCTCCCTGCAATCTTGATTTCAGCTTGTGCTCCATCCAGCCTGGCATTTCATATGGAGTACTCTGCATATAAGTTAAATAAGCAGGGTGACAATATACAGCCTTGGTGTACTCCTTTCCCAATTTTGAACCAGTCCATTGTTTCATGCCTGGTTCTGACTGTTGCTTCTTGACCTGCAGATTTCTCAGGAGGCAGGTAAAGTGGTCTGGTATTCCCATCTCTTGAAGAATTTTCCACAGTTTGTTGTGATTGACATAGTCAAAGGCTTTAGCATAGTCAATGAAGCAGAAGTAGATGTTTTTCTAGAACCCTCTTGCTTTTTCTATGATGTTGGCAATTTGATCTCTGTTTCCTCTGCCTTTTCTAAATCCAGCTTGAACATCTGGAAGTTCTCAGTTCACATTCTGTAGAAGCCCCACTTGGAGAATTTTGAGCATTACTTTGCTAGCTTGTGAGATGCATGGACAGAGAACCTGGCATGCTGCAGTCCATGGGGTCACAAAGAGTTGGACATGACTGAGTTACTGAACTGAACTGAACCTAACTGAGTGCAATTGTGCAGTAGCTTGAACGTTCTTTGGCATTGCCTTTCTTTGGATTGAAATGAAAACTGACCTTTTCCAGTCCTGTGGCCACTGCTGAGTTTTCCAAATTTGCTGTCATATTGAGTGCAGCACTTTCACAGCATCATCTTTTAGGATTTGAAATAGCTCAGCTGGAATTCCATCACCTCCACTAACTTTGTTCATATGGATGCTTCCTAAGGCCCACTTGACTTCACATTCCGGGATGTCTGGCTTTAGGTGAGTGATCACACCATTGTGTTTATCTGGATCACGATGGTCATTTTTTACGTTCTTCTGTGTATTCTTGCCACCTCTTCCTATATCTCCTGCTTCTGTGAGGCCCACGCCATTTCTGTGCTTCATTGTGCCCATGTTTGTATGAAATGTTCCCTTAGTATCTCTAATTTTCTTGAAGAGATCTCTAGTCTTTCTCATTCTATCATTTTTCTCTATTTCTTTGCATTGATCATTGAGGAAGGCTTTCTTATATCTCCTTGCTACTCTTTGAAACTCTACATTCAGATGGATATCTTTCTTTTTCTCCTTTGCCTTTCACTGAATACGTTAGTAACAGATATAATTCTACTTTTGATTTGGTACATCCTTGCTATAAAATACAGAGAAACTGGCAGATCCTTGCAAATTGGGTTCTAGGCAGGCAATGCCAACAGTTTCCAAGATATTATGTTACAATAGCTGTCTCTATATCACTTGGGATTTTATGTTTTAGAGCAAGTTTTAAGGTAAACAGAGCCCAAATTCCAACCTGCTTCTGTACTCAGGATGACCCTGACTTTACTGGTAACGAGATCTGATGACATCATCTTTTGACAGTCATGATCTTTAACCTGATTTGATCTAAACCAGACTCTCCGGGAATGGTATTATTAAGGTAAATCCCTGAAAAGAGACCCGGCCACCTCGGAATAAACCGTTTAGAAGTGTTGGGTTTCTGGGGATGACCTCACCCACCAGCCTTTTCTTCCTTGGGCGATACAGACCGTACTGACACAGCAAAGAGGGATAGTGGATTACTGGTGCTGTTTTTACTAGTAATAACCAAAATCATAGCAGAATTCTAATTATGTACCTGGGCAGACACATTTAAATGTGCCTTTTACCCATCTCCTTCAGACACAGTTTAAGTCTGGACTTCTCTCCATCTTTGAAAAGAACGTCTGAATTTATGCAAAGGTAAGTTTAAATATACCCCGTGTCTCACGTACAGAATGAGATGAAAGTGACGGGTAAAGTCACTCAGTCGTGTCCGACTCTTTGAGGCCCCACAGACTATACAGTCCATGGAATTCTCCAGGCCAGAATACTGGAGCGGGTAGCCTATTCCTTCTCCAGGGGATCTTCCCAACCCAGGGATCGAACCGGGATCTCCTGCATTGCAGGCGGATTCTTTAGCAACTGAGCTTTCAGGGAAGCCCCATATCTATACGAGTGGGTCACCTAGCTTTTTGTGAAAATAATTGACAGATGGCATTTCTATGAGCCAGGAGCTGTGCGCGCCAATGAGACGTGTGTCCTGTGTGTCCACGTCCACCGCCGCTGCCCCGAGTCCTGGTCTCGGCACCGCCTCCTGCCCTGGATCCCCTTTCTGGGCCTCTGGCTCCTGCTGGCAGCCTCCTGACAGTGTTTCTCTGAGGGGCCGCCAAGTACTGACCTGGGAGCATCTATGCTGAGACAGCCTGCATCCAAGCCCAACCAGCCAGGCTTCCATTACCAATATCTGCATAAATACGTGTGTAGCCGCAATGCTTGCCAGCAGCTTTTGCAACTACCTGGATAAAAGTAGCTCTAGAAAGAACTGGCATGATTTTTCCTGATCTGACCTAAGCAGCAGACTTCATTTTCTTGCTGCTTTTAAATCTCTCCCTGGTTCATATGGGATTCTCCCCAAAGGTGTCAGCAAGTTCTTCACGGGAGAAACAGTCCATTGCAGACCCTAGATTGCAAGTCAGTAAAGAAAGTACTTTAGACCCAAAGTAAACGCGGACTCAGTCGTGCCACGAGGCTCAGTTTAGACTCACGGTGGATCCTCCGTCCTCCTTTGGGAAGCTCCTGGTGGCTTGCATGCTCGCCGGGAAGGGCCACACCGGGACCCACTGGCCGACGCAGATGTGAAGATACAAGCACGCATCAGGCCTGGCCTCCCACGCCCTGGCTGTCCTCCTACAGGGCCCTCAAGATGAGCCCCTCTGCTTTGCTCTTCTCTGCGTCCACCCATCTCCCCTGCCTCGTGCCCTGAGCCTCAGGAAACTGGTGTCAGGATCCCCAACACTGCTTCAGAGTCTGGGGCACAGCAGGACGGCCTCACCTCGCCAGTGGGAGCCTGGACCGATTCCCCTCCCTCCTGTTGGTTCTGCTTGGGTCCCGGCCCGTTTCTCAGTCCCAGGTGGCCCCAGGGGTAGAGAACCTGCCTGAGATGCAGGAGACGTAGTGAGACATGGGTTAGATCTCTGGGTCGGGGACTTTCAATGGAGGAGGGCACGGCAACCCACTCCAATATTCCTAACTGGAAAATCCCATGGACAGAGGAGCCTGGCAGGCTAGTCTATGGGGTCAAAAATAGTCGGACACCACTGAAGCGACTGAGCACACGCATTTCACAGTAACATGTCAGCACAACTGGGAAATACTGGGGGCCCTTTCTTCTGGTCCCATGGACCAGGAAGGGGCTGGCTGGGTCCCCTGGGCAGGGGGCGCAGTCTGGTGTGGGCCCCCCGATCCGGGCGCGGGTGAGGGGCAGCAGGCACTGGCGACACCCTGACCGGTGCTGAGGGCAGCAGTCGGCTCCAAGGCCCTGGGTACTGGTTCCTGGTTGTGGGGGAGGGGGAAGGCACCCCGCTCCTTGCGGCTGGGTTTCCCTGCCTGGGAGATGACCATGATGTAGACACAGCTCCCCCAGGGGTCAGCCCTGGGCTGTCAGGGGGTCTGCTGCGGCCCCTCTCAGATGAGAGAGCTGGTCAGCGGCCCAGGGAGGCCACCGAGCCTTGGCCCCGTGTGAGGCAGCCCCCTCCTCTAAAGCCAGGAGTTTCCGACACTTTAACACAGTGTAACTTAATCGCGTGTGATTTATGGAGCCAGCAAAAGGGGTATCAACGTCCCCATCCTGGAAACAAATCAAAGTTCAGACATGGGTGCAAACACTAATTACTTTTAACAAGTGCAGGGGGACGGGGAGGGGAGCCCGCCGCCCCGCCAGACAGCCGGGCGATAACCTGAGCGTTCTCGACACCCGGGAGGAGAGCCGCCCCGGCTGGGGGACGTTTCAGGAAGCGTCCTGTCAGCCGTGATCTGCTCTTTGAAGTGTCCGAAGTGCGAAGTGGGACACATCCATCTTTACAAGCGCTCAGAGGCCGCGGGCTGCTTTGGGTTAGTGCAGGAATGCACATTCATTTGAAACCTGACCTGCAAAACGGGGCTTAGGCGGGGCAAGGAGTGACCCTGGAAATTTAGACAGCTGCTTGGCCACTACTGGGAGCAAATTACTACAGCGGCAGTGATTTTTCCCCAACCAGAAGAAAGCGGAGGGCACCTCTCCAAGCCCCGGTGGGTCAGCTTTCACCTTAAAGACCAGTGTGAGAACCCAAGCCTCGGAGGAATCAGGGCCAGTCAGGGGGCAAGGCCGGGATTCCAGGAGGGGCTGCCAGGCAGGCAGGGAAGGGACACTGGAAACGGGCACACGCACACGGCCCTCCGGCTGCTGCACACGCGTGTGCCCTGTCCTGCCAGAGGCTGGCTCCCAGAGAACCGCGTTCCAGGTGTGCCCCTCACCAGACCGCTCTGCACGTGAGTTGCTGCGGCAGTTGACCAGACCGTCCCCTTTTAAACCTGATGGTGGCCCCCAGGTCCCCTTGGCAGCAGGCAGGGAGGCCATGTGGCTTGAGGTGTGCCCCTCACCAGACTGCTCTGCATGTGAGTTGCTGCAGCAGTTGACCAGACCGTCCCCTTTTAAAACTGATGGTGGCCCCCAGGCCCCCTTGGCAGCAGGCAGGGAGGCCATGTGGCTTGACTGTGGCCCTCGCCTCACTGGAGCTTGACATTTGCCACTGCCGCTGCCCAGAAGGCTTGGACACCCCAGGGTGGATGCCCAGGAAATCTGGGGTTCAGAGAAGCCCAAGGGGAAGGAGCAGGCACAGGGCAAGGCCCCCAGACCCTCAACAGGCTTTCCTGGCCTCGGGAACAGAGCCTGGAAGTGCTTCTCTGTGTTGGGCTTCTCGGAGCAGAGCAGATATAGATACACATACAGGCATATTAGCAGAGCTGGATTAGGTAGAGATGGGCTTGCCTGCTGGCTCAGATGGCAAAGAGTCTGCCTGCAGTGCAAGAGACCTGGGTTTGATCCTTTTGTGGGGAAGATCCCTGGAGGAGGAGACGGCAGCCCACCCCAGTACTCTTGCCTGGAGAATCCCACGGGCAGAGGAGCCTGGAGGGCTACATCCACGGGGTCACAAACAGTAGAACACGACTTTCACTTTTCAGATAGAGATATAAATACAGACACAGGTGGAAACGCAGACCGGGGTTTTGTTGTTCGGTCGCTCAGTCGTGTCTGACTCTTTGTGACCCCACGGACTGCAGCGCGCCAGGTTTCTGTCCGTCAGCAACTCCCGGAGATAGATTAGACAGACATACTCTTCATGACAGTGAAAGAGGAGAGTGAAAAAGCTGGCTTAAAACTCAACATTCAGAAAACGAAGATCATGGCATCCGGTCCCATCACTTCATAGGAAATAGGTGGGGAAACAGTGGAAACAGTGAGAGACTTTATTTATTTATTTATTTATTTTGGCTCCAAAATCACTGCAGATGGTGACTGCAGCCATGAGATTAAAAGACATTTACTCCTTGGAAGAAAAATTATGACCAACCTAGACAGCATATTAAAAAGCAGAGATATTACTTTACCAAATAAGTTTTGTCTAGTCAAAGCTATGGTTTTTCCAATAGTCATGTATGGATGTGAGTTGGACTATGAAGAAAGCTGAGCACCAAAGAATTGATGCTTTTGAACTGTGGTGTTAGAGAAGACTCTTGAGAGTCCCTTGGACTATATGGAGATCAAACCAGCCAATCCTAAAGGAAATTGGTCCTGAATATTCATTGGAAGGACTAATGCTAAAGCTGAAACTCCAATACTTTGGCCACCTGATGCAAAGAACTGATTCATTTGATAAAACCCTGATGCTGGGAAAGATTGAAGGCAGGAGGAGAAGGGGACGACAGAGGATGAGATGGTTGGATGGCGTCACCGAGTCTATGGACACGAGTTTGAGTAGGTTCCAGGAGCTGGTGACGGACAGGGAAGCCTGGAGTGCTGCAGTCGATGGGGTTGCAAAGAGTAGGACACAACTGAGTGACTGAACTGAACTGATAGATACAGATATAGATGGGGGCTTCCCAGATGGCTCTAGTGGTAAAGAACCCATTTGCAATTGCAGAAGAAGTAAGAGATAGGTGTTCAGTGCCTGGGTTGGGAAGTTCCCCTGAAGAAAGGATAGCCTACCCACTCCTGTATTCTTGGACTTTCCTGGTGGCTCAGATGGTAAAGAATCCACCTGCGATGTGGAGGACTTGGGTTTGATCCTTGGGTGGGGAAGATCCCCTGGAGGAGGGCATGGCAACCCACTCCAGTATTCTTGCCTGGAGAATCCCCGTGGACAGAGAAGTCTGGTGGGCTTCCAGACCATGGGGTCACGAAGAGTCAGACACGACTGAGTGGCTAAGCACAGTGCACATAGGTATAGAAACTTACTGTGTGGAATCGGATCGTGGGATTAGGAGCCTGGAATATCCCACAATTTTCCCTCTAGCAGCTGGAGATCCAGGAGGGCCCCAAATCAGAAGCCAGGAGCCCCCCCAATGCCGCCCCCGGGGAGTCAGGCAGAGTGCATGCAACCTTCCGCAGCCCTTTACTTCTGCTCGGCCATTGAGGGGCTGGGGAGCCCCGCCCACACTGGGGAGGGTGCTCTCTCTGCTTGCCCCGTTCAGATGCTCCGTGTGTCCAGCCTGTCACAGTGAGAGTGCTGAGTCAGATATCTCAGCACCGGGGGGCCCAGGCAGCCACAGCTTCAGAAGGTCTCTTTCCTAAATCATGTGACCTTCCCCAGAGGGCAACACAGGGAGCTTGTTCTTCCAGAAAACTGGTGGGTTAGTGGGTATTCAGATCCTTCTTCCAGGTGTTTTGCTTTCTGATGTCAAACCTTCCTTCTATAATTTCAGGCTGTCTGATGATAGGAGCTTCCTGGGGACATGAGAAAGCACCTGTGAGCAGCATGCCTACTGGTCCACAGGTGAGTCCCAGCCAACGGCCCTGGCACTCCATCCGTGTGGCTGGAAGACGGGGTCCCTAGCTTCTGCGGATTGAGGCTAGCCCCCCAGGTGTCCCTTGCTGGCTCCCTGTGTTGCCCCATGAGTCCGTTTGTAAAGGAAGCGTATACACATCTCAGCTCACAGGCCACATCTGCAGCTACAGCGAAGCTTCCAGCAGCCCCAGACGTAAGAGTTAAGAGGCAGAGGAAGGCGCTGCCCTTAGGAGAGGATGGGCATTGCGGCCATGCCCATGGAGAGGACTGCACAGAGCGATCCCTGGAGGGAGGCCCGGAGGGTGACCAACAGTCTGAGTCACCCTGCCTGGGACTCTGTAGGAACCTATCATCCTGCCTGCAGACAGGAAATGCCCCCAAAACCCGTGAGCTCCGGGTGCAGTCCTGCCCGCGATGTCACTGATGTCTCCCTTGAATCATTTTGTGTTGTCTGGATCTTCCATGAAAAATAGAAATCTGGGTTTATAAGATCCCCCTTCACCCAGACTCTCTGAGTGCCCACAGCTCTGATGGGTACCCCGAGTTTCTAAGAGAGGAGGACAGAAGGCCCATCTCCCCAGTTACTTGGTTAGTGAACTCTATTCAGGGAGCATCTGTTTTCCGTGGGTCCAGAGTTCTGGAAACAGACTTCCAGAAGTGTGGGCCCAGATGTCTTTTAAGGGGTCTAAACATGAAGGAACTGCTTCCATCGCTTCTTAAGAGAAACCGTGTTCTTAACCTCAAAGTATAGTTTTCATCATGAAATGCCAGCCCTGTGCGCTTCTGTCTCTAAGTTGACTTTGCAGGAAATCCTTGTCAGGCTTCTGGAGGAACACCCTAAATGAGGTGGCAGATTTCTTCTGGAAGCTGTGCCCGGGAGACATGACCCCTGACAGGTCCCCTGAAGAAGGACAGAGTCCACTTAGGTTCCTCAAGCCCCAAGTCAGTCAGTTCCTCCGCGTGGGGTCTTACTCCCACCAGGGCACAGTGCTCTGGGGAGGTGACCAGGATTACAGATTCAGAGACTCCAGAGAACTGGCTGTGGCGTGGAGGTGAGTGAACAAGGAGCGTTCTGAAATGCACTTCTTTGACTCCCAGGGGCTTGAGTCCAACAGCCCCTGTTCCCATGCAAAGCTTCGACATGCTCTCAGGAACCCCTCAAATGACATGTCCTGATGGGAACTGAACCCGCCCCCCTCTCCAGCCAGGTGCTTTGATCCTGGTTCCGGCCAAGTGGCGGGGAGACCGCTCCATAGGTGTGGACTCTGCTGTCTGCGGCAACCTCAGGGTCTCACTGACCCCCACCCGCTCCTCTGCACCCGCAATGGAGGAGAACCATCAAAGCGGTAGGTGTTTGCTGGAAGGAGGCGGCCGAGCCTCACCCACCCTTATCTCGTTCAGCTCGGTCAACGAGCGCAGGAGGACCCTGGGTGACCAGCCATCCTCATCGGCTGCCCGCCTGGCCCCTCGCTGCGAGGGTTCACGTTCCACCCCTGGAGCGTGCGGCCGGGTCCCCGGGATGGCTCTGGCAGTGACAAGCCCTGGTCCTGGAAGGATGGCCCAACCTGGCAGTCAGTGGGGCTCTGACATCAGACGTGAGTCCTTCTCTGCCAGGCCTGGTGGTGGGCAAGCAACTGGGAACCAGATTCCCCCCGAATGTCACCTGTGTAGCGCCAGCCGCAGGCGTGCTGGAGGGGACATGGCGCCCAGGCCAGGCAGAGCACCGGCCCGGGGGTACCCCGGAGGAGGATGGCTCAAGAGACTCGTTTCCATGGCCACTGAGTGGGTGCAGCCTTGGAGGAAGGAAGAGGCTTCTGCCTGCCTCTAGCAGAGGCACTGCCTGACTCCTCTTGCGGGGCAGTGAGGACGCCGTTCCCGGCCCCTCCTCTGCGTGCCGCCGCAGAGGCCCCGGGTGGAGCGCTCCGGGATGCAGCCCCTCCTGAAGTCAGCTCCAGGCAGCGCCTGCGGCAACCTCGCCACTGAAGGGTGGGGCTGCCTTGCTGTCTCCCCCGCTGCCCTTCTGCGTCCCCCCACCCCTGACGCTCCTGGCGTGTGTCTGGAGAGGAGAGGGGAGGACGCCTAGGCCGCGTCTGGGTGCAGCACCCGCCTAGGGGAGAGCCTGGATCCTGGCGGAGGCGGTGGGCTCTCCGCTGCGGTTCCGGCCGACCTGAGCCGGATATCCGGCATTCCGCTCCTGGCCACCCCCTCACCTGGGCGCGTTCTCTTGCCCTGTCTCCGCCCCAGTCTCCTCACCTGTGAAACAGGACGGTAGTAGTACCCACCTAGTCAGACTGGCCGCAGCGGTGCTGGGTGCAGCCAGATGCACCGAGAGAGACGGGCAGACCAGGAAAAGCAAGCAGCAAAGAACTGTGCGGAGAAGAGAGAGCGTGACAGTGACGACAGAAATGGGGGTGTCTTTCTGGGGAGGTGACATTTATGCCACGTGATCAGGGAACAAAGTGTGATTCCGGAGAAAGTGTACTCCACTCCCGGGACTCCAGTCCACATCCTGGGGTTTAATTTCTGGTGTGAGTTTGCAGAATTCATCACCTCCTACTATTTTCCGTTTCTTGTGACAAATAATAGCTGCCTTACTGAGATAAGGAAATGATGAAGTGCGTGAGAAATCAAATGGAGAACTTCAAAACACTCTATAAATTTCTGCTGGAAATGCCATCAGCTTATAACCATAAATCACAACGCGAAACCAGAACATGTTGTCATCTGTGGAGCGAGCTTGGGAGCCTGCCCGGCCCGCCCGCAGGCTCCCCAGGGGGCGGGGGCAGGGTCTGCCTTCTGCTGGCGAGGCTCGTTTCAGAGGCACGGAGCGGACACCCGGCTCGGCCACCTCCCTCTCGGGTCCCAGGCCTGACAGCTCCCGTGGGGGCGCAATGGGAGGCGCGGCTTCCCGGTCCCCCAAGCTCGTGGACGTGGGACCGCAGGGGCGGGTAGAGACCGCCTCCTCTCTGAGGACCCCACCGGGAGGGGTCAGCTCCTGCCACCCTTGGGCGCAAGCACCTACTTCAAGAGGAGGAGTTGGCCCTTGGGGCAGCCAAGGGGAACAGGGGGCAAGACCCGTGAGTGGTGGGCGTGGGAGAGCGGGCTGGGGGTCTCTGCGTGAGGTGGGGCAGGATTTCCAGGCACTGAAGCTCCGGAAGCGCAGAGGCCCGGTATCTATGGGAGCCCCACTGACTCAGCACGCTCACCCACCAACGACCATGCGGGATTCACACGGTGGGGCAGCTGGGAGAGGGTGGTGCGGATGCTCCGTGTAGGGTTGGAGGAAGAGAACTCTGCAGACATCTCCCTTATGGAGTAGACAGAGGAGAAGGGGAGATGTAGAGAGGGAACCTGGGCTCCGCAGGTGGAGCTAGTGGTCAAGAACCCTCCTGCCAGTGCAGGAGACCTAAGAGACGGGGGTCGATCTCTGGGTTGGAAGATACCCTGGAAGAGGGCATGGCAACCCACTCCATAATTCTTGCCTGGGAAGTCCCATGGACAGAGGAGCCTGGTGGGCTGCAGTCTACAGGGTCACAGACAGTAGGGCAAGACTGAAGTGAACTAGCAGGCAGCAGGCAGAATGGGAATGGAGACAGCAAGACTCCAGAGCAGGCTGCTGCTGGTTCCGGGAGAAATTATTTCCACGGCATCATTGCCCGTTGTCAGGGATGCAGAATAGGGTGATCATGCAGGAAGATGGCCCTTCCCTCATAGCTCAGTTGTTAAAGAATCTGCCTGCAATGCATGAGACCTCAGTTCGATTCCTGGGTCAGGAAGATCCACTGGAGAAAGGAAAGGCTACCCACTCCAGTACTTTGGCCTGGAGAATTCCATGGACAGTATAATCCAAGGGGTTGCAAAGAGTCGGACACGACTGAGCCACCTTAACGTTCACTTAGGAAGACTGTGATGATTTTTCACAAAACTAGACACACTCTTACAGATCGATCCGGCAATTATGGCCCTTGGATTTACCTAAACGAGTTGAAAACTTGCGTCCACTCACAGATCTGCACATAGGTGTTTACAGCAGCTGTATCATCATTGCCAAGGCTTGGAAGAAACCAAGATACCCTTCAGTTAATGAGTAAACAGTGGTCTGTCTGTGCAGTGGAATATTATTCAGCACTAAAAAGAGGTGAGTTTCAAGCACTGAAATGACATGGACGAAAGGTAAACAGCCATCACTCAGTGAAGGACGCCCGTCTGGAAATCCCTCATTCTGTGTGATTAATGCCGTATCAGTGGCGACTCGCATGAGTCATGGAGGGCCCCGACTTTTGGCCAAGCATGATTCTAGGTGTATCTATGAGGGTGTTTCTGAATTGATTAGAATTTGAGTGGTGGAATGAGTAAAGCAGATTGCCTTCTTGATGAAGGTGAAAGAGGAGGGCGAAAAAGCTGGCTTAAAACTCAACATTCAAAAACCGAAGATCATGGCCCCTGATCCCATCAGTTCATGGAAAATAGGTGCGGAAACAATGGAAACAGTGACAGACTTTATTTTCTTGGGCTCCAAAAATCACCATGGACAGTGCATGCATCCATGAAGTTAAAAGACATTTGCACCTTGAAAGAAAAGCTATGACAAACCAAGACAGCATATTGAAAAGCAAAGACACCACTTTGCTGGCAAAGGTCTGTCTAGTCAAAGCTATGGTTTTTCCAGTAGTTGTAGACAGATGTGAGAGTTGGACCATAAGGAAGACTGAGCAGCAAAGAATTGATGCTTTCTGACTGTGCTGCTGGAGAAGACTCTTGAGCGTCCCTTGGACTGCAAGCAGATCAAACCAGTCAATTCTAAAGAAAATCAATTCTGAATATTCATTGGAAGGACTGATACTGAAGCTGAAGCTCAGATAGTCTGGCTGCCTGACGTGAAGACCTGACCATTAGGAAAGAGCCTGATGCTGGGAAAGATTGAGGGCAAGAGGAGAAGGGAGACAGAGGAGGAGAGGGCTGGGTGTCATCATCAACGCAATGGACATGAATCTGAGCAAATTCTAGGAGATAGTGAAGGACAAGGAAGCCTGGTGTACTACATGCAGTCCATGGGGTCACAAAAAGTTAGACATGACTTAGTGACTGGATTGGAGAAGCCAATGGCACCCCACTCCAGTGCTCCTGCCTGGAAAATCCCATGGACGGAGGAGCCTGGTGGGCTGCAGTCCATGGGGTCACCAAGAGTCAGACACGACTGAGTGACTTCACTTTCACTTTTCACTTTCATGCATTGGAGAAGGAAATGGCAACCTACTCCAGTGTTCTTGCCTGGAGAATCCCAGGGACGGGGGAGCCTGGTGGGCTGCCGTCTACGGGGTCGCACAGAGTCGGACAGGACTGAAGCGACTTAGCAGCAGCAGCAGCAGTGACTGAATACCAGCAACCCCCCAGTGTGGGTGGGTCTTATCTAATCAGTTGAAGATTTAATAGAACAAAGAGCTGAGTGGGAACTCCTCTCGCCTGACTGCCTTAAAGGGAGACGTTGGTGTTTTTCCCATCTTCAGGCTCGGACTGAAATGTCTGCCCTACCCAGATCTGGAGCCCCGGTATTTGGGCAGAAGCTCTCACTATTGGCTCTCCTGGGTTTCCAGCCAGCCAATGACGGTCTTGGGACTTTGTCTCCATGATCACATGAGCCCTTTTCTTGTACTAAATTCCTTCCCCTTGTACACACACACACACACACACACACACACACACACACACACACCCTACTAGTTCTGCTTCTCAAGAAGAAGTTAATCACCAGTCGTGTCCAACTCTTTGTGATCCTACGGACTGTAGCTGCCCAGCTTCTCTGTGGAATTCTCCAGGCAAGATACTGGAGCGGGTTACCATTTCCTTCTCCAGGGGGTCTTCCATACCTAGGGCTTGAACCTGGGTCTCTTGCATCACAGGCAGGTTCTTTACCAACTAAGCCCCGGGGGAAGCTTCTCAGGAAAGCCCTGACTAATTCACCAACTCCTTAACAGTCTAGAAAAGGCAAAACTATGGAGTAAAGAGGTCAATGATCTCTAGTAGTTTGGAGTTTGGCGGGAGGGAGGGAGGAATGGATGAGTGGATCACAGAGGACTTCTAGGGCAGTGAAATTGTTCTGTGCGATGCTAATGATGAATTCATGCCACTATGAGCTCATTGCAGTCGCTCAGTCGTGTCCGACTCTTTGCGACCCCATGAATCACAGCACGCCAGGCCTGCCTGTCCATCACCAACTCCCGGAGTTCACTCAGACTCATGTCCATCGAGTCCGTGATGCCATCCAGCCATCTCATCCTCTGTCGTCCCCTTCTCCTCCTGCCCCCAATCCCTCCCAGCATCAGTCTTTTCCAATGAGTCAACTCTTCGCGTGAGGTGGTCAAAGTACTGGAGTTTCAGTTTTAGCATCATTCCCTCCAAAGAAATCCCAGGGCTGATCTCCTTCAGAATGGACTGGTTGGCTCTCCTTGCAGTCCAAGGGACTCTCAAGAGTCTTCTCCAACACCACAGTTCAAAAGCATTAATTCTTCGGCGCTCAGCCTTCTTCACAGTCCAACTCTCACATCCATACATGACCACTGGAAAAACCATAGCTTTGACTAGATGGACGTTTGTTGGCAAAGTAATGTCTCTGCTTTTCAATATGCTATCTAGGTTGGTCATAACTCTTCTTCCAAGGAGTACTGCTGCTGCTACTGCTAAGTCACTTCAGTTGTGTCCGACTCTGTGCGACCCCATAGACGGCAGCCCACCAGGCTCCCCCATCCCTGGGAGTCTCCAGGCAAGAACACTGGAGTGGGTTGCCATTTCCTTCTCCAGTGCATCAAAGTGAAAAGTGTAAGTGAAGTCGCTCAGTTGTGTCCAACCCTCAGCGACCCCACAGACTAAGTGTCTTTTAATTCCATGCTTATAACACCAAGAGTGAACCCCGATGTGAACCATGGGATCTGGGTGATAATGACCCATTCCTGTGGGTTTGTGGCATTTAATGAGGGTCTTCTCTGAAGGGGACAGTGATCGTGAGGGCTCCGTGGGTGGAGCCGTGAGGAGTAATGGGGAAAGTTTGTTGCTTAGTCACGTCCAACTCTCTGCAACCCCATGGACTGTAGCCCACCAGGCTCCTCTGTTCATGGGATTTCCCAGGCAAGAATACAGGAGTGGGTAGCCATTCCCCTCTCTAGGGGATCTTCCCAACCCAAGAATCGAACTGGGGTCTCCTGTGTTGCAGGCAGGCTCTCTACCAGCTGAGCTACCAGGAAGTCCAAATTATACATGTGCTGTGCTGTGCTGAGTCGATCAGCCGTGTCCAGCTCTTGCCACCGCGTGGGCTGTAGCTCGCCAGGCTCCTCTGTCCATGGGGTTCTCCAGGCAAGGATACAGGAGTGGGTAGCCATG
The DNA here is from genome assembly GCA_006410935.1 of Redunca redunca. Classification (NCBI taxonomy): domain Eukaryota; kingdom Metazoa; phylum Chordata; class Mammalia; order Artiodactyla; family Bovidae; genus Redunca; species Redunca redunca. Next base: position 245,687 of record SJYQ01003679.1, on the reverse strand, counting down.
CCCTCCTCCAGGGGCTCTTCCCGACCCAGGGATGGAACCCACGCCTCCTGCATTGGTAGGCGGGTTCTTCACCACTAGCGCCACCTGGAAGCCCGGTGGGAAACGTCTGACTCATCTTAAGTTTTACTGTGAATCTAAAGCTGCTCTCGATAGTCTTCTGTTTTCTTTTAAATGCTGCTGCCTCTTGCCTTTGGGATCAGGAAGTCTCTGTGGACCCCCTGATGGGAGGAGGGGCAGAGGTGGCGTTATCTCCGCTATGGGGAGCAGGTCAGCCCAGGTTTCAAGCTAACATCTCTGATGGTTTTGAGATAAAAGTGGAGAAAGAAGAACATCTTCCCTTTCCTTAAGGAAAATCGGAAAACCTTGGACCTTCAATAGATTTTTCAAATTTGGAGAAAATCTAAAATTCATTGTTAAGAGCTAAGAGCTTTGAGATCCAACCAGTCCATCCTAAAGGAAATCAGTCCTGAATATTCATTGGAAGGACTGATGTTGAAGCTGAAACTCTAATACTTTGGCTACCTGATTCGAAGAGATGACTCATTGGAAAAGACCCTGATGCTGGGAAAGATTGAAGGCAGGAAGAGAAGGGGATGACAGAAGATGAGATGGTTGGATGGCATCATCGACTCAACGGGCATGAGTTAAGCAAACTCCGGGAGTTGGTGATGGACAGGGAGGCCTGGTGTGCTGCAGTCCATGGGGTCGAAAAGAGTCGGACACGACTGAGTGACTGAACTGAACTGAAGAGCTTCGAGTCCCATCACCATGGAAGTGTTTCCCTCTTTTTGGTGGAAACCTAAGTGTCCCAAGTATCTCGGAGCAGTCAGAGAGAGGGTGAAGGTAATATTTTGGAACGTGCGTGGCCCAAATGATTCTCTTAAGAGGGTTTGGCTTGTTTTTCTTTCCGGAAAGCTAAGGCCCCGCGTTTTGCATTTGAATTTGCCTTAGCTTCCAACTCCCTTGGCTGGGCCGTCAGTCTGGAGGAGAGTCCTCGCGCTGTGCGGTGCCACTGTGATACTTTACACCCTTTTAATTGGGCACACGGTGCGGGCGGTGCTGCCAGCCGTGTTTTGCTATAATTTATGTGTAAACAATGGAGTTCTGGCTGAACCCACCGCGGGCTGCGTATTCGCATTTCCTGGCCTCCAACTCCTCCGCTGGGTACAAATGATGCTGAGAAAGCATTTGTTTTTAGCTTTTCAGAGTCGGGGCCAATTAAATATGCACCTCGATCCATGCACGTTTCTTCTAAGATGTGCTGAAGAAAGGGGGCGATTCCCGGGTATTGAGACGGGACAGGGGAGGCCAGGCGGGAGGGCCGCGCACACACCGCCGCCCTGTCCGCCTGCCAGGTAGCGCTGTTCTCATCTCCGCTCTCAGCAGTTTGGCTCAGCCCGCACGTTGTGCATTGACATCAAATGTCCTCCCTGCCGCTTGCCAATGGACTCTGCACAGTAAATTCTAACAAAAGACACTGCTGCCCAGTTTTCCCTCAGATGAGCCTGCAGTTGCGTATTATGTCAGGACGTTGTCGCGTGTGTTATTGCTGCCTCTGGGGCTAGCCCTTGTGAGGGACAAGCCCCAGCTCGTCGGGACACGCCCAGGCCCCGGCTGCTGGCCGCCGCCTCCCCCAGCGGTGGTGGGGGGGACGCGGGGGGCTGGCTCCGCGGCGGCCTGATCGCAGAGCTGTGCATGGTCCCGCGTGTCCACCGGCTCGAAGTTTCTAAAGTGACGCTGAATTCCCCTGCAGCTTCCAACAGATTGGTGGTTGCCAAGGGAGAGGGGGTTGGTGGAAGGGACGGACTGGGAGCTTGGGTCTAGCAGATGTGCGCTGGTATGTGTAGGATGGATAAACTAGGCCCTACTGTATAGCACGAGGAGCTATATTCAATATCCTATGATAAACCATAATGGAAAAGGATATTAAAAAGATATATATATGTAACTGAGTCACTTTGCTGTAAACCAGAAATTAATACAACACTCTAAATCAACTATACTTCAATTAAAAAATTGATTAAAAAAAGAACAGAGCTCCTACAGATTACAATAAAAGCAATATTTTACATATGGTAATATACATGTTTCAATGCCAATGCCACGATATTGTAAAGTAATTAGCCTCCAATTAAAATAAATGAATTTTTTAAAAGGACAAAACATGAAAGAAAATATAAATAAAAATAGAAATTAAATCATCAAATAAAAGGCAAAGAAGCCAATTAAGAAGTGGGGGGAAAAGAATTACCTCTGTGTTTGCACTGGTGGGCAAGCTAGGGCGGCTATTAACACTACAAGTTTGAAGAAAGAATCCATGGAGTGCCCATTTGGGGGTCCAGGGAAACTTCACAGATGAATGAAAATTCACTTCTCAAAGCCGGTCCTCCAAGAGGCAGCCCGGCTTCGCCCTCTGGCCGGGGCCTGGGAGCCGGTGCACAGGTGGGTGTGCAGCCGCCCCGGCCTGCCCCAGCCCCGCTGGCCGCTGCCCACCCCCATGCCGCTGCCCACCCGTGCCGAGCGGAATGTGTCACTGTGCCTGCCCCACCTGTTGGTCACAGAGCACCGTGCGTTTGCTCAAGGGGTCGCCCTCGCCTTAGTGCAGCCCGAGAGCGTGTTCAGGATGAGGAAAGGGCAGTGCCCACAGAGCACCACACACCACAGCACAGCAGTGCTCCCGGCCGAGAGGGAGCACCTCCCACCCTCTGAACACAGAACAAGGCCCTTCAGGCTGCGACTTGGCCCTCAGCACAGGGAGGGAGCTGGGCTCAGAGTCCAGGACGGTGGAGAGCGGCCAGCTCGGCGAGCACGCGAGGGACGGGCCCCGAGGCTGTGGACCAGGCCGCGCTGTAAGGCGCTGACGGCACGCAGTGCAGGGAAGGGAGAGTCGCTCATTCGTGTCCGACTCCTTGCGACCCCATGGGCTGTTCGGTCCGTGGCACCCTCCAGGCCAGGACACTGGAGTGGGCAGCCTTTGCCTTCTCCAGGGGATCTTCCCCACCCAGGGATGAAGCCCAGGTCTCCCGCACGGCAGGCGGACTCTTCACCAGCTGAACCACCGGGGAGGTGCCACGTGGCAGTAGATGAAGGGAGCCGGGGGAGGCCACGGGTGCTACGGGCCGGCCGCCTCGGCCTCCTTCTGCCCGGGGTTGCTCACACGTCCTGCAGGCAGACAGCCCCTCCGGACTGGCCCGTTAGAGCCTGGACTCTGCGCAGGGACAGACCTGCTCAGCTGCGTTCCACAGCAGGTGCTTTCTGCACCTGGAACGCAGGGTTCAGGCCTCAACCTAGGGATCCTGCGTATAAAATTCTGGATCATGTGACCTTGAAAAAGTCAGATCTTATTTCAAAACGATTATGAAAAGTGCTCAGTTGCTCAGTCGTGTCCGACTCTTCGTGACCCCACGGACTGTAGCCCACCAGGCTCCTCTGTCCATGGGATTTCCCAGTCAATAGTCCTGGAGTGGGTAGCCATTTCCTTCTCCGGGGCATCTTCCTGGGCCAGGAACGGAACCCAGGTCTCCTGCACTGGCGGGTGGATTCTTCACCCTGAGCCACCTGGGAAGCCCTGATATCTTGCAGCACTCAGATCCCCTGCAGGTCCTGGAGGAGGCCCAAAACTCTTGGTGGGCCTTGGCGCCAAGCCTGCGGGGTGGGGTCCTCTGGGCATGGGGTCCTTGCAGGAGCGGGTGGGGTGCTCCCATAGTGTGAGACCCAGGGCCCCGTTCACCTGGCCCCCACACTGCCCCCCGACCACGTGGTCCTGACCAAGTCACTCCTCTGTGTCCTCTGCTTCCTCATCCTGGTGATGCAGTGACCCTCTCCACTCTGCTCGTCTCCCTTGGTGACCATCACATGGAGGGGACGTGGTGGCCAAGTGGTGACACCTAGCTCCTGGCTGACCTGGGGGACCACCGGAGTTCTGAGGCTCTCTGGTGGGGCTTGGGGCGAGGACGGTCCCCTCTCCTCTGAATGTTTCATTTGTGTACAGAGACGTGCACGGCCCGATAGGTGGATGGGTTCTTAAAACCCAAGTGTGCCTGCAAAGCTTCTGGGGGCTCTGTCAGCACCTGTGGTCCGTAGACTTGCGTGAGGGAGATGACCTGCCTTGATGTGATGGGCCTGGTCCAATTGGTTGAAGGCTCTGAGAGCAAAACTGAGGTTCCACTGAGAAAGAAGAGGTTCCACCTCAAAACCACAGCATCGCCTCCTGAGCAAGAGGTTCTATTGCCCTTCCTGTTATCCTAAGCATTTCAGACGTGGCAGTCCCAAGGGCTGCAGAAACCAATTCCTTGAAATAAATCTCTAAAACCATTTTTCTTTGTGTGAGTACATGTGTGGATACAGTTATGTGTAGATAGCTAGAGAGCTCATAAGCTATGGATGATAGATAGTAGATAGGTGGACGATCTGTCTATCTGCCTACATATCAAAAATGAACTCACCTAGAGGGGTGGGATGGGGAGGGAGATAGGAGGGACCTTCAAAAGGGAGGGGATATATGTATACCTATGGCTGATTCATGTTGAGGTTTGACAGAAAAGAGCAAAATTCTGTAAAGCAATTATCCTTCAATAAAAAATAAATTAATTAAAGAAACAATGAACTCACCTGAATTACAAAGATTAACCCTACTCAAGCCTGAAGTCGTCTTAAGTACTCATCAACTGTCTCCCCCTACCAAAGATATAATACAGAGAGTTGCAGGGAAATTACCTCATGTGGGAGCACATATTGTTTTTGCTTCCATGACTATTTCCCAGTCGGAAAGCTAGCCAAGAGCTGAAAGTATTTTCAAAATATTCTTTGATCTCTTTATTATGTCTAGGAAGTGTATAAGCAGGGACCCCAGAATCTCCAGGCAGAAGACCAGCTACGGCTGCAATAACCACCCAGCACGTGTGTATGACCCTGCTGAACACGGCTGGTGTGAACTGGTGAAAGAAGAGTGAACGTGTTCATTGCTCAGTCGTGTCCAACTCTTGGCAACCCCGTGGACTGGAGCCCACCAGGCTCCTCTGTCCGTGGGGTCCTCCAGGCAAGAATACTGGAGTGGTTGCCATTTCCTTCTCCAGGGGATCTTCCTGGCCCAGGGGAGCAGCCGGCATCTCTTAAGTCTCCTGCATTGGCGGGCGGTTCTTTGTCACCAGCACCGCCGGGTGTGACCTGGTGCGCCGCTCACCCGCTGTCCCCTCCTGTGAGAGGAGCAGAGTTGGGTCCACCATGTCAGCCCTGGAGCGCTGCTCCCTTCGTGGTCACCCATGTGACGGCTTCACCCTAAACATCACCGCGGCTGCGCAGGGTGGAGGCAGCCGGCGGGACGCCCCCCCACCCCAGGCGCTCCCTGATGTGCCCCCAATCCACCCAGAAGCTGGCGGGGTGTTGAGTTTCTGTCCCAACAGGCTAGCATGGCCACACCCTCCTTGGCATTCACTCTAGTTCCTCCCCAAAATTAACGTGGAAAAGCTGAGAGCCTTGCAGTCCTTGCACGTCAGCAGGAGCCAGTCTCCCCTGCCCGCCCCAGGGAGAGGGGAATCCGGCTCAGGTGGGTGGGAGGCGCTGCCCAGCCTCAGCCTCCGCGCGCCTCGCTCTTCAACCCGATCTGGCTGAGACATGCCTGCTGCCAGCCCTTTCCTCTCTTTGTGATCGCTGTTTCCTCACTTCTCAAAAGGGAGAGGCAGTGCTATCACTGGGAACATGATGGGGGCGGCCTGCCCCTCTCCTGAGAGCCAGGGCACCGGGCGGGAGGCCCGGGCTGGGGGTACATGGTGCCCGGCCTCTGCACGCCCGCTGGGTCCAGCTCTCTGCGACCATCCCCATAAAGGAAGGGGGATTGGGTTATCAGGCGCTCACTTAGTACTGATGATAGATCTTTGTATAACTCAGGGTTTCAGAGGCACCAAGTGCTATTTCTATACCAAAATGCCTTCTATTCTCATCTCTTTATGTGCACTTTCAATGACCAAAATGACACGAATAAATTTGAAACACTTTTTAAAATAATTTGTTGCTCGTTGTTCAGTCACTAAGTCCTATCCGACTCTTTGCCGCCCCATGGACTGCAGCCCGCCAGGCTTCCCTGTCCATCACCAACTCCCGGAGCTTACTCAAACTCACGTCCATTGAGTCAGTCATGCCATCCAACCATCGCATCCTCTGTCGTCCCCTTCTCCTCTTGCCCTCAATCTTTCCCATCATCAGGGTCTTTTCCAATGACTTGGCTCTTTGCATCAGGTGGCCAAAATATAGGAGCTTTGGCTCCACCGCCCGGCCTTCCAGTGAGTGTCCAGGGCTGACTCCTTCGGGGTCCATTCAGTCTGGGCTGAGCTGGGTCTTTGCTGCGTGGGCTTTCTCTAGCAGGCGTCTGTGGCCTCTCTCGCCGCGGAGCGCGGACGCTGGAGCACAGGCTCAGCAGCCGTGGCGCACGGGCTTCGTTGCTCTGCAGCACATGGGATCCTCCCGGACTCAGGCTGGAACTCATGTCCTCTGCATTGGCAGGCAAATTCTTTACCACTGAGCCCCCAGTGAAGCCCTGAAGCACATTTAATTTTGGCAGTAAGCAGTATCCCAATTACCCATTCTATTTACAATTTCATTGTCAATGACATTGCATTTTCTCTATTTGATGACTTTTAAATGTAGAACATACTCTTACTATTTTGCTCCTTTTTAAGTAAATAATATTTTTTAAAATAGCTCAATCCAAAATAAAAGCTTACATGACTTCGGTGAGAAAATAAAATTTCAATGTATATATGCATGTATCTTTGGTTACAAAGAAGAAGGACTGAGTCATCAGTACAAGACTTAAGAACAAAGTGAAAAGTGAAAGTCACTCAGTGGTTTCTGACTCTTCGCAACCCCGTGGATTGTACAGTCCATGGAATTCTCCAGGCTAGAGTGCTGGAGTGAGTAACCTTTCCCTTCTTCAGTGGATCTTCCTGACCCAGAAACCGAACTGAGGTCTCCTTCATTGCAGGTGGTTTCTTTACCAACTGAGCTCTCAGGGAAGCCCTCGAAAAGGCAGGTACAATTAAGGCTGTAGATACAATGATATGCGTGGATAACATTAGGGTTGTAAATACAACGGAAAAAGTGAAGTCGCCCAGTCGTGTTTGACTCTTTCGACCCCATGGACTGTAGCCCACCAGGCTCCTCCATCCATGGAATTTCCCAGGCAAGAACACTGCAGTGGGTTGCCATTTGGGTTAAAAAGAAGATAAGCAATCTTTCCCAAATGTTAAAGAAGAATCTGTCTATTATTATTAAATAGATGAGGGTGGGTATTGATTCAGAATCATGCTTAAATTTTAAGATGCTCGTGGGTTTTTAAAGATGTTCGGTGTAGCCAGTCAGTGAAAAGAGTACTGTGACAATCTAACTTTAAGGTGTTAACACAAAATTGCATATTTTGCAATTACTTGAACAGAATGGAAAATTCTAAACATCACCAGAAAGGCAAGCGAGGGCACCACAGGTGAGAAGGTGGTTGGGGGGCGTGTGTTGAGAGCAGCTGGGGGCCTGCTCGTGGAGGGACCGCGGGTTGCGGGCAGGGTCTGCCAGGGGGCCTGAGTGGGTCTCGCTGCCCTTTGCCTCTGTCTCCCGAGCCCCCAGGGGCTGTGGTAAGCTTGGCAGGTGGGGCGTCAGGGAGACAGCGGTCCAGAGAGTCTCTGCTCTGGATGGCCGTGTCCCCTGTGGACATCAGCACCTGTCCGGGCCGGCGAGCTGACTTTCTCCCAGCGTGTGTTGTGTGTGGAGACTCCACCGTGTGACACTGTTACGACACCAGGGTCACTGCCGATGGTCTCCATGGAAACCCCCATCACCACCTTTCCAGTGCATCTGAAATCAAGACTTGAAATAACTCTAAGCCCATTGTCTTATTACTTTCTCTTTCCATCCCATGAGCATCATATGTCTTCCAGAAATTGTCAGAAATGTGGTTTTGAAAACTCTCGAGTTTGTTTCCATTTTTATACTCCCCAAGGCTCTTTCTCAGCTTTTACATTAAGCCCGTGCAAGGAAGGGTTTTCCTTATTCTCACAATCCCTTTTCTTCCCTCATTTTATAAACGGAGCTTTTATTTATTGTCATCATTATTAATGATATTGCTACGATCTGGCTGCTTGATTAAATCTACTACTTTGACCTGAGATGACCCTAGAGACCAAAGTGGGTGGTTTGCTTAACTTCTGAGATGGGGATGAGGTCCCCCACGAGAGGCCCTGTGCAGAGCATCTGTGGGTTGGGGATGTCCTGGGCACGTAGGGTCCTCTCTGCATCCACCATGAGACGCATCGGGCGCTGCTATTCCCACTGACCAACGAGGCGGGGGTGGGGGTGGGCGGGTTCTGAGGGCCGCGCTAGCACCCGGGGCTCATGGACCAGAGGCCCCACCGTAGCTGCCTGGGATTCTCATCAGCTGGCGCTTGTACAGCGAAGCATCACGAACAAAGGAGGCTGCCAGCCAGGACCGCTGAGAGGGCTGCTCAGGGAGGAGGGGCTCAGGGGGCTCCGGTAACCCCATCTCAGGAAGACACTCCAAGGGAGAGGGGAGCCAGGAGGGCCCTGCAGGCAGTTGGAGAAGGACTCACAGCCCGCCCAGCAAAAGCTGAGCCATGAGTGACCACCCAAGGCGGGCGGCCAGCGCCTCTGCCCGGCTCTGCCCCACGGGGACTCTGGGCTCTTGGCAATCACTCGGGTGCCCACATGGCTGCCTGGACACACAGGCCCAGCACCGGCTCTGGACAGCCCAGCGCCCATGTCCCCAGTCCTCCCTGGGGCCTGGAGCCCACACTCTGCCCCATGTAGACCCTTCATCCAGCCACATGGCCAGAACAAAGCACGTTTTCTTCGTCTGACACATGAACACCATCTGGCGAGAAAAGCTGTGGAATAATTGAATGTGATTTGATAATTTGGGGGCTTTTATCCCAGCCTCGATGACTTGCGAGGTTCCCAGCTGCAGTTCACGGGGCTGTCGGCGGCTGCAGCCTAACGGACAGGTTTATGAATGCCGGGGTGGAGAGACGGGGAGTTCCCGGGAACACGTGCTGCAGTCCTGCCGGTAACTGACCGCTAAGATCAACGGTCTCCCCGCCGTGCTCCAAGTATTTCCTACAGCAGATGAAGAGCCCTCACTGTCAAACGCGGCCAGTTACAGAATATAGTCTGATTTTATATTTAATTTTTAAATTGAATTAATTGACAGCTCTCTATATGTGTGATTTGAAAAGCGGGTACTTGTTCATCAATAAAAAGTGGTCATCAGTCAGTGCTGCCGCTGCTGCTAAGTCGCTTCAGTCATGTCTGACTCTGTGCAGCCCCAAGGACAGCAGCCCACCAGGCTCCTCCATCCCTGGGATTCTCCAGGCAAGAACACTGGAGTGGGTTGCCATTGCCTTCTCCGTCATCAGTCAATAATGGCACAATACTCACTAGTGAATGATTTGCAAATGGAGGATTCAAAGTATGCTGCCAGCAACAGGCAAAGAGGGCATTTGTAATGAGACCGCCTAACATGTAAGTCTGTATCACACACGTACGGCAGCGTTTCCCAGAAGTCGCGTGTCGAGGGCTCCCAATCCGCCTTCTTAGTGCTTTGGTCAAAGTTGTCACGAGGCTGGTCACTCTGATGTGGACACGCTCAGTCCTGGCTTCTGGGGGTGGGTGGGGTCGGGGTGCTAAGACGCTGGGGATGGACACCTTTGCCTTCAAACCTCCAGGGCTCCAGGGCCCATGAGGAGCCCGTCTCTCATGGAACTCAGCCTCCTGGGGTCGAGGCGTCACCCCGATTCCTTCCAGCCCCACTAGGGGAGTGTGGGAGAAGGTGGCTTCTTTTCACATGTTCCACCCCGAACATGTTCCACCTCAGGCGTCTTTCATCGTGGACCAGAGGCCAGGGGACCGCATCTGATGCTTTAAACACCACGCGGGCGTGTTTCCTAAAACCCAGCCACATAAACCATGCGAAAGCAGTCGAAACCAGGACAGCGCTTTCCAAACGTGGAAATTGTTCAAGACAGCCGTGCTATCAATTTCTTTCTTTCTTTCTTTCTTTTTTGTTCATATCATTGTGAAAGTATTTAGTGCGAAACCAACTTCGGATGGCTTAGCATGACTCCTGGACTTGTAATTATTGCATTTTTAGACCCAGCGGAGGGGCAGGAGACAGAGGCCAGCCGGCAGAGAGGAGGTCAGAGCCAGACCCCAGGGGTGAAACAGGCTCAGGGTCTCAGAAATAGACCTGTGGTCCCCACCGTCCGTATCTCTGCACCCTCCAATGCCGCAGGACAGACACCCCAGAGGGAACGCCTAGGAGAGTGGGGTATACCCCCACGACATCGCCAGCTCAGAAGACACAGCAGAAGAGCTTGTGTGGGCGGCTGTGGCAGGCAGGACCCTGGTCCCGATGCCCCCCAGGCTGGCGGACGACGGGCGGATGGCAGACAGGGAAGGCTGCAGCGCCTCGCTCACCATGCCCGCTTACTGGAGCAACATGGCTCCCGCCAGCCAGCCCATCTCACAGGAATGAACCCCGAGGAGGAAGAGCCGGGGCTGGAAAGCCTTTTGATCTTCCTGAAAGATGGTTGCCAGATGGGGAGACGGAGAACCGCTCGAATATTAGGAATATACACTTAAAATCATCTTCATCTTGTTCAGCTTTTCCTTGCAACTCCATATTAGAGGAGAGATTTATCATAGCCACGATTGGGGAGGGGAGCTTTTAAGGGAAAGAGGGTACCTTAGAGATGTCAAGGGCAGGCAGGAGTGCAATTTAGGGCTCGTGTCTCTCAGTCAAAAGGACTCGTTTATCCCGGGGGAGGATGAAAACACATACGGAACAAATTTATGGAAAATATCCACCCATTGATCTGTTTATTACTCGGATATGAAGGAAAAGATTTTGAAAACCTTTCCCCACATTTTTCAGCTTTGCCACTCCAGGCCCCCAAACACAGACCTTTCTTCTCTCAATCTGCAGGCTGAGTCTAAAAGGAGTCTCTGAGATGTACATGATGATAAGAAAAATATATTTAAAATAATGTGTTTTAAATATGTCCACCTCCACCGGGATTTTTACGTCTAGAGATAAAGATGAAATTCCATACAATTGCATTTATACCGTGGAGGCATAATTGAAACGGCACATGTCTGTACTTGCCCTAATTGTTGACATATAAATTTACTCAAAAAGAAACTTCATGATCATTCAATCAAATATATTAATTTTCCAATGAAAGCTTTTAGATCAGACTTCTAATTATGACTTGAAACATCTCTCATCAAGCATTTAGTCCAACCAAAACAAGCAGAATGTTTAAAATTTAAATGGGGGAGCAAACTATGGGTCCGAAGCAATGGAATGTGGTGAGCCGGCTGCATGGACAAACCTGCGTTTACGCTTCCCTGTCGAGCTCAAAAGGCACCCCTTTTGTCAGCTGTGAGCGTGTTTCCTGCAGGATGCACAGTGCTGATGTTCATGGGGCCTGACGCTGCCAAGTGTCCCTGTGGGATCCATGCCCGTGCTTTGGGTGCACTGAGAAGGCTGCAGTTTAGAACGTGCTGAAGACAGGGCCAGCCGACCGGCACAGGCAGACACGCACGTGCTGGGCAGACACTGGGTACCACGCTTCGCAGCAACGTTGTCCCCCTCCCCGACCCAGCCTGGGGGTCACCTTGTTCCCATCCAACAGTGACCTGGATTCCTGGGTCAGAAATCAGCAGGGGTGGTGCAGTCACTCAGTCGTGTCCTACCTTGTGATCCCGTGGACTGTAGCCTATCAGGCTCCTCTGTCCATGGGATTCTCCAGGCAAGAATACTGGAGTGGGCTGCCATTTTCTTCTCCCGGGGATCTTCCCGACCCGAGAATCGAAGCTGCTTCTCCTGCATTGCAGGCAGATTCTTTACCCTCTAAGCTACAAGGGGTGCCCCAGGAGTGAGCACTTCCCCTCAGTTTGGAATCAGAAGAGAAGTCAAGTAACTCACTGAGAGTGCTCATTTAGAGTGCTTACATCAAAATTAGGAAGGAGTTAATTCCATTCCACTATCCTTAGATTGTTCAAAAGAAAATCTCAGAGCTGTGAATACAGAACAAATCCCCTTTGTAAGTCGCAGCTGTGAGTCAAGATTTCATGTTTAAATATTTGCAACAATAAGGCTCAAAGGTTGGAGCAAACAGGTTTACATGACCCATTGACCGAGGTGTGAGCTGTGTGTGGAAGGGCTGTCTCCCACCTGAACACACAGCCTCCGCTGGTACTCTACATCGTCTGCATTCGGGGGCAGCGGACTGCTGGAGTCCCAGCACTGAGACCCCACCAGTGGGGACGCTGGGTCCCTGCGCACCCCCGCTCCCCGCACTGGCTGCTCAGGGACCCTCCTCCAGGTGGAGACCCTCCTGCATTGCCTTCTCCAGCGAAGCAACCAGCTTGTCCACTCGAGGGACACACTGGGGCTGGAGTTTCCCCCAGCCTGCTTCCTAAGGCGGGGCCAGCAACAGCAGCGCCTTCGTCCCAGAGCTGTGGGAAGGAAGACTGGGTTCCCCCCTTCCTTGCCTGTCACATTCCCTTCACACCCACAAGAGTCTCATGTGGGTGCCCCGTAGGATGGGGAGCCCCACCCCATGCTGAGGGCAGATGCTGGGTCACTTGAGACAATGTTGGCAAGAATTCCATCATCCACCTCCAAGGCTGGCACGGGGATCCTCTCACTTCGAGAAGGACCAAGGACTTGATGTGGGAGCTTACTTATCACTCACTGAATGTCCACAACCCCGAATTCATGCATCTGAAATGATGTCTTTATATTGCAGGCATCCTGCCGGATAAAGAAGGGCAGGGACCATGATGAACAAGGCGTGATTTCTGCGTTTGAGAACCCGAGGCTACAGGCTGAAACAGCAAACAGGGAAACGGCAGTAGACAGGGAGGCGCCCTGGATTAAGGGCCTGATGTGGAGGAAGGTTCAGTGGGGTTTGTACCTGTGCAAGGAAGACAGGACAGAGGGAGATAAACACGGAGGAGGCATCACCCAGGGGGAAACAAAGGAGGCAGGTACATTCTGTCTGCGTGGCTATAAGGAGGCTGTTAGAACTCTCCTGTGGAATACGCAATGGGAATCCGAGTGGTAGAAGTGAGGAAAATGTTTCAAACCTTTTAATGGAGTCCACACTTAAGGCGATTAAAATACGTCACTGGTGCATGACAAACAGAAGCGCTACTTCTGTACAGCCTCCTTCATCTCTCTCGGAGTTCGCTTAAGTGCGGTTGGCAAAGCCACGCATATAAATACATATTTAATATCCTTCCATAGAAGAATAGGTGTGCATGAGTGTGTGTGTGTCCATGGGGATGTACAGCCGCTGAGAGGAGACACTCTAACCTGGTGACCCAGCCCGTCCCCAGGATTCCTATGGAAACTGTACCTGCCTGTAATTATTATTCTCACCCTATTAGCATAATGATGGCCCACTTCCCTGGCGCCGCATTTTCATCCACCATCTCCCAGAGGTCTTTAAGCTTGTTAATAATCATTATAGATAGCCAATGAAGTGAATCGCAGCTAAAATGAACTCACCTGAACTAAAGAGATTAACCCTACTCAGGCCTGAAGTGCCCCATAAGTATTCATCAACAGTCTCTCCCTATCAGCAAATAAATAATAAAGAGAGTTATGGGGAAATTACCCCGCCTGGGAACACATATTTTTGCTTCAGTGAGTGACTCCTTCCAAGTGGTTCCAGCTTTAATTAACACTGCCGGACACATCTGAGCCATTTTCAGATGCAATATCCTACAGAGGTGGTAGGGGGTTTCTTGATGCCTCAGCGTTTTATAAGATGCTAAGATAAATCCGTCCGCTGATACGATGCTGTGTGAAACAGACACTCAAGCAACGGATCATCAAAAGAAAACTGAACTGACCTTAGGATGTAGCATAATTTGCTTTCTTCCTGTTCCCCCCCTTTTTTCCCTTTTACAATTCCAAATCAGGTTTTTCTCAGACACAAAAATGTTTCTGATTCTTTGTCCCAATTTGCCATATGATTTGGGCTGGTTCTCAGTCACTCTGAGCTTCCCATCACATAGACGAGATGAGCCGTGCTGCCTGCAGAAGTCACGTGATGGGCAGGGCCATGTCTGTGCCCAGGCAGCGGCAGAGACCACCGGTGGCCCTAAAATTCATCCCGAGAACTCTAAAGTCCTGTAACCTTACCAGCTGGTCACCCTTCCGGTGAGCTCAGCCTCGAGAATAAAGCTTCTTTCCCAATCTGTGCAAGTTCTCGTCTTTATTCCTCAATTACGAAGAGCTCATCAAAGCATAATAAATACCCTTTTCAAAGCTGCAAGAAATTGCATGATACTTTGTTTATTAGAAAAGCGCTACGTATCAGTGCCAGGAAATTTCCATAAGACAGATGGGAGAGGAAAAAAGGAGCAAGAAGGGGAGGAGGAAGGAAAAGAAGAGAAAATACAAAGAAGCACAGGCCCAGGCCATCGGCCCCGCCCCACATTCCCCACATTTTAGCATCTACATCACAGTCAGTCTTAAAGGAGCTCAGTCCTCAGTGTTCACTGGAAGGACTGATGCTGAAGCTGAAACTCCAGCACTTTGGCCACCTCATGTGAAGAGCTGACTCATTTGAAAAGACTCTGATGCCGGGAAAGATTGAGGGCAGGAGGAGAAGGACACAACAGAGGATGAGATGGTTGGATGGCATCACCGACTCAATGGACATGAGTTTGGGTGGACTCCGGGAGCTGGTGGTGGACAGGGAGGCCTGGCGTGCCGCGCTCCATGGGGCCGCAGAGAGTCAGGCACGACTGAGTGTCTGAACAACAGCAGCAGGCTTTCTCTCCCTCACCTGCTGAATCTTCCTCTTGGAGGAGCTGGGGAGCCACAGATTGTTCTCGACTGTTCTCCTCCCAGGGAAGCTCTCTGGGGGGAGGGCGGGTCAGCTGAGGGCTCTCTTGTTGAGGTTCCTGTGTGGGCCACAGTGGACTCGGGCCAGACTCCGCACCCCCGTGCCCCGGGGGCTCTGGGGCCCTCTCCCCCTTCCGGGGGGCCGTGCTCCACCCAGGCTGGGCTGCACACCGTCACTCAGTGTGTGCACACACACGCACACACACACTCAGTCTCCTTACGGAACTCGTCTCATCCCTTTCACCATCCACGTCTGGAGACTCGGCCTGTTTACCGCCCATCCACCCCCACGGCCTCTACCTACCCCCGTACCCTTCACGCTTTTACGACCGTTCAGTGATGCTTTATTGCTATTGTTGTATCCTACCCTGCTTGTCTGGTGAATCAGAATCTTTTGGAACACAAGCTCAACTTCTGTCGAGGATACAGCAGTCTGGTGCTCTCTACTCCATGGGGCCACGAAGAGTTGGACATGAGTGAGAGGCAGAACTGAATGGATGCATCCCTAATCAACATTATTATCAGGCTCAAATGTCACTGGAAGGGGCTAGTGGACAGTTGAGTGGACAGTTGAAATGCCCTGTGAGCTTCCCTTAAATCACGGGACTTCTCAGGAAAGCCCTTTGTCTCGCATTAAATCCACAGCCGCTTTGTGTTGCTCGCGGTCTCCAGCCTGCAGATGTTGACTTGTGTGGGTGGGATTATATTTTCAAATCCCTGTATATTCCATTTTATTTTTCATCGTATTATTTCAGGCCATTTTTCATAGCATGATAGGATGGTTTGATTTTTTTTAATCCACATTACTAAAAGGGCAGAAGCTACCCAGGCTTGAGACCAACTGCAAAGAGGACCCACCTTGCTGGACCCTTCTCAGGCTGCTTGGTTTGCAGATAAAGACTGAGTAACGGGCTATCCAGGTGGAACCGCCAGCGTCCAGGTAGAACCTAGGTGGGCAGGTCCAGGTAAGGGGTCAGGTAGGACTGCTGTCGGCACTAAATGCTCTGTGGCATGAGTGTTTGCTCCTCAGCATGACCCTACTCTTCCTAGGCAGGGTCTGAGGAGGCGTGAGCACCTTTTTGGTTGATCAGAGGTTCAGCTTATTTTAACTATGTGGAAACATAACTATCATCACGTTACTAAGTCAGGGGTATAAAAAAGCAAATATCCTCAAATGTAGAGCATGCTTTCTTTTGTTGGGCAATGGTAGATTAACACAGCTGTAGGCACACACAGGCACACCTGTGTGTGCAAGCAAGCACACTCGTACACTCTAGGACCACTCTGACCTCAGAATCTTGATTTTAACACTATTTGAGGCCACCAGATTCTGGCTTTCCGCAGCAGCTTGATTTAAACCTGGCTCAGATTGCCATATAGAATATCGTAGGCTCAGTGGTTTAAACAACAAGCATTCATTTCTCATTGTCCAACTGTCTGGGATGTCCAAGGTCAAGATGTCAGCAGATTCAACAGGCCTGGCTCCTGATGACGACCTTCTTGCTGGTTTGCTGACCAGCCTCTCTGTCTGGGGGGAGTTTGAGGTGTTCCCTGTAGTCGGGTGTGAGCAGGGTGTTGTTGACTGCTGTTCCCTCAGAAGAATGAGCCTTGTCTGTTCATCCATTCTCCTGGTGATGTTATGCATGAGCCTTCTACACTCTTACCCAAGCCATTGTGTAGAGTTATGCTTTCAACTCTTTTGAGTAAATACCACAAAGTGAAATTCTGGGGTCATTGATCGTGGATGTGGGTATAATTTTAGAGGAAAACTATTTTCCAAAGTGGCTGAAGCATTTTACAGTCTCGATAATCCCAGCTTCGTCAAAACTCCTCAAATCTGCTATTGTAAGCTTGAGTTCTAAAAAGTGCAATAGAAGCTTAGATGATACAGACACTGTGAGTGGTAAAGATAGACAGACAATAGATAGATGAAGGATGGATGATGGATGATGAGTAGATAAGTAGATGGGTGATGGATACATAGATAGATTGATAGACAAGAGATAGACAGGCGGTGGTAGATAATGGGTGGATAGATATTAACAGATGGTAGATGATGAGTGGGTAGGCAGAGAGAGCCAGAGGAGAAGCAGAAACAGCACCTGGGGCTGGAGAGAGACGAGCTCTGGGTCTGGTCCGTCACCCACCTTGCCAGCCGTGAATCAGGTGATGCTGGGCATCTCCTCCACTCCTCTGGGAGCATGAGCTCCTGGTCTCTAGACGTGCCGTGATCATACCTGTCCCTCCTCCCTCTGTCGGGTCCCCCTCACGCTCCTGGCAGCGCCTGGGCACGTCTCCATCTGTGCAGCGCTCACGCTCACTTTCTGTCCGGTCTCCCTGCCCGCTGGGACCTGGTGGCCCCTTGTCCTCTGCTCCCAGGTCACCATGCGCAGACTCTCAGGAGACAGGCGACGCGTCTCCACTCATTGTCCTGCCCCCTGATCCCCTCACTCCCCTAGCGAGTGCTCCCAAACCCAGGCCCCCTCCCTACCTTCTTTCGCCGGCTGCAGGGCCTGAAGCCCCACGGAGCTCAGACACGGAGACACAGACCTCTCCTGAAGCATCGCGGTTCAAATGACGCTCTCTTCCTGCACTAAACTCTGCTGAGCTAAAAGTGCTTCTCCAGGGCCTCTCAGAGGGTTGTTGAAATAGTTAGATGAGGCAGTTTGTATGAAAGCATTTTATACACTGATAAAATATGTTATAGCATGCTACTGTTGAAAAGTGACAGTCGCTCAGTCTTGTGCGATTCTTTGTGACCCCATGGTCTATATAGTCCATGGAATTCTCCAGGCCAGAATACTGGAGTGGGTAGCTGTTCCCTTCTCCAGGGGATCTTCCCAACCCAAGGATTGAACCCAGGTCTTCCACACTGCAAGCAGATTCTTTACCAGCTGAGCCCCCAGGGAAGCCCAAGAATACTGGAGTGGGCAGCCTGTCCCTTCTCCAGGGGATCTTCATGACCCAGAAATCAAACCAGTATCTTCTACATTGCAGGCAGATTCTTTATCAACTGAGCTATCAGGGAAGCCTGATAAACGATACGAATAAACAAATCAGAAACAGAATCCACTCTACTTTTAGACGTTTTCTGGGTGAGTTACTTCACAATGATTCTGCCATCTTTGCTGGCTTAAATTATACCAGGTGACTTCTAGGTTACAATTCACAGGGTACCTCTCCTCCATCTGCGACCTACCTTGGGGTCTTCAAGGACTCATCTTGACCCATCCTGATGTCCCTCGGCACAGTTTTGGGCCCTCTGTAACTCTCCCTTAACTCTGAGCATCAGTGCCTCCTAAGCACCTCCCGGCAGCGATTTGTCCCTGAGCACTGGCCACTTGGCTGTTCAATCAGGAAGGCTATGGACATTCAGCTGCGCCTCCCCATCTCTCAGAGGCCTAGCGATGGCCCTGGCAAGGGCCGCCATCCTCCCAGGAAAGTACCTTCCCGGCACCTGTTTCCCAGTTCTTCACAAGAACCCCAGTTCAGCTCTGAAGCAACGCTTTCCTGCTCTTTTTCTGGACATAAATAATGTTACTCGGACTGTTCTTTAGCGAGTCACCCTCTGAATCAGCACACGACCTTACCTTCACCCAGAGAGTTCCCCATCTGCCTCCCAGTCTTTGGCTTCGGCCTCATATTTACCTTCTGGACTTTTCTGAGCACAGTAGGTCCCTTCCTTCCACCTCAGGCACCTGAGACATTCCTAAATGAAAGTGAGTTCTGTTCTTTCTCCCCTAGCTCCTTACGTCCATCTTTGCTCAGCAATCATCTGTTAAACAGATGAGATTACTGAAATATAGCAAGAAAATTGTAGTTGAATTTTGGTCTTTTTTTTTTTTACCACTAGCCTTATTTCTTGGTAATGTTGGAAGGGTGGTCCCTCCCAGGCAGTTGCAAATCTCCTCTTGGAATTCGTCTGCTGCAACTTCCAGGAGCCCCAAACTGGGCTCCAACCAACTGTGGCATTCCTCAAGTCATAAAGAAGGCTGAGAGCCAAGAAATTGGTGCTTTTAAGCTGTGGTGTTGGGAGAAGACGCTTGAGAGTCCCTTGAACGCAAGGAGATCAAACCAGTCAATCCTAAAGGAATTCAACCCTAAATATTCATTGGAAGGACTGAAGCTGAAGCTGAAACTCCAATACCTTGACCATCTGATGAGAAGAGATGACTCACTGGAAAAGACCCTGATGCTGGGAAAGATTGAAGGCGGGAGAAGAAGGGGGCTACAGAGGATGAGATGGTCGGATGGCATCACCGACTCAATGGACATGAGTGTGAGCAAACTCCGGGAGATGGTGAAGGACAGGGAGCCTGGCGTGCTGTGGTCCAGAGGGCTGCCAAGAGTCGGGCGTGACTTAGTGACTGAACAACAGCAAGGTAAAGGGAGCTTCCAAGGACAAGTGGCACCCCAGACTCAGGGCAAGACGCTAAAGGCAAGCGCCACCGCCACGGCAAAGTTAGAAACAAAAGCAGTAGCTATTTGTTAGCTCTGCCCTGACTGTTGATTCGCACACAGTATGCTTTTTAAACATGTTCTTATTTTTTAAAGATTTTTTTTGATATAAACCACTTTTAAAGTCTTTATTGAATTTGTTACAATATTGTTTCTGTTTTATGATTTTGGGGGGCTGTGGACCCCAAGGCATGTGGGGTCTTCGTTTCCTGACCAGGGACCATCCCTGGACCCCCCGCCCTGGCGGGTGGAGCCTCACTACCGCACGCTCAGGGGAGTCCCACAGTGTGTTTGGTTGTTTGTTTTTAATTAACAATCAACAATCAAAGCACAGGAATTGTGCCTCTCCTCATTTGTACATGGACTCCCCCGTGGCTCAGCTGGTAAAGAGTCTGCCTGTAATGCGGGAGACCTCGGGTCAACCCCTGGGTTGGGAAGATCCCCTGGAGAAGGGAAAGGCTACCCACTCCGGTATTCTGGCCTGGAGATTCCCATGGGCTGCAGTCCGTGGGGTCGCAAAGAGTCAGATAGGACTGAGCGACTTTCACTTTCATTTCCCTTCTTTTCGCTTGTGGGTACTTCTTCAGTGTGAGGAGTGCTGCGGCGGCGGCAAGAGCAGACCCTGAAGGCCCACAGCAGTCATCGGTGCTGTCTTTCTCAGAGAAGCTTTCCTGTGGCCACTGACTGCATCTAAACTTTCGCATTGAAATCCACTGCTTCCACGCCCTCGCTCCGAAGCCTGCTGAAGCCCACGCAGACCTTGAGCCAGAACCTGCAACCCTCCACTGTGGCTGCCCCAACTGCTGTCTTTAAAACGTTTGGTTTCCACTGAGCGGCAAGGGCTCACACGCACACACGTGTGTGTGTGTGTGTGTGTGTGTGTTTGTGTGATGAATTCAGGAACAATCCCACAGCTTGGATGAAAAAGCAGTCAGAACACAGCACCCACATGTTTCCCCAGCAGCCTTGCCGAATTGTACTCTGCATTGCAGAACACCTCCTTCAGGAAGACTTCCCCACATCAGGAAATGGTGTCAAAACCGTTCGAGTGTTTCTCAGCGGCCACGGCAAAAACAGTTTCTGCTTCATTATAACACTGTCTGAACTCTCCTGAAGCTTTCTTTGCTTCTCAAAGTTTTTGTTTTGTTTTACAACTCTCTATTAGCGAAACAGTGAGCCCCTAAAACATTTTTGCAGGAGATGCAGGGTCTCAGATGCCACGGACAGCCATGCACTTCTACATCAAGACAAACTTGTCAAGGAAAACCCGTCAAACCAGACACATCCCTTCCCCCCGGCAGTAAACACGCTCACAGATCTGGGATGTTTGTGAATAAAGACGCCGGTCGGCCACGGGCACTATACGCACACAGGCATCCCGTCTTTCCAACAGAAGCGCAGGAGTCAGGGCCTCTGCTTGGACAGTGAGGTGCTGAGACAGCATGAACTCTGATCTGCTGCCTGGAGAGGGAGGGAGGGAGGTGTACACGGTGAGGACACGATGCTCCTGGACCTACAGGTGGAGAGAGCAGGGCCACCGGGGCAGGTGGGAGCGGCACTGGCCAGTCACGTGTCACCCGGGGAACAGGACCACGGCGCATGGGTGCATAGGCAGGCAGGTGGGCAGGTGGGTGGGCAGGTGCAGGCAGGAAGCCACCCCGTCCCTGTGACCGTGAAGGAAGCAGCTCTGGAGGGCTAACGTGGCTGACCCCAGCTCTGCTCCACCCACAGGAAGGAGCAACACGTAAGCCGGTTTCACCGAGGTGTGCGCACTCAGTCACTCAGTCGTGTCCAGCGCTTTGCAACCCCATGGACACAAGCCCAGGAGGCTCCTCTGTCCATGGACTCTCCAGGCAAGAACACTGGAGTGGGTTGCCATTTCCTTCTCCAGGGGGTCTTCCCGACCCGGGGAAGATCTTGCGTCTCCTGTATTGGCAGGCAGATTCTTTACTGCTGCGACACATTTCACCGATAACACCAAACGTTTCCAGCAGGGTCATACACACGTGCTGTGTGGTTATTTAGACCATAGCCAGGTTTCTTCCTGAGATTCTGGGGTCCCTGGTTATATACTTCATAGACATAGTAAACAGATTAAAGAAAATATTTTCAGTTCTTGGGTAGCTTTCCAACAGAAAAAGTAGACTCCATGCAGTGTTTTGCCCCCCATTTTGTTTATATGGTAGCTTTTGCATTTTCCAACATGAACTAACATTTTCGTAAGTTATTACTACTCATAAACGACTTGGAGGGCCTCCCTGGTGGCTCAGATGGTAAAGAATCTGCCTGCAATGCAGAAAACCCAGGTTCGATCGCTGGGTTGGCAAGATCCCCTGGAGAAGGGAATGGCCACCCACTCCAGTATTCTTGCCTGGAAAATTCAATGGACAGAGGACCCTTGTAGGCTACAGTCCATGGGGTCGCGAAGGGTCAGACACGGCTGAGCAACTACCAGTAACTGACTAACTGAAACAGCTTGGAAAGCGGGATCCTCTCCAGAAGGGAGAGAACCATGGAATCTGGAAAGCATTGTAGTGAGCTGCTATGTCACATGTTTCCACTGGAGGCGAGGTCTGCATTCCAGGAGCAGGGTGGTCACACCCGCAGGGGGCAGAGAGAAAAGGAGACGCATCTCAGCCACTGCGACTCAGCGTTTTTACAGACTTATTTGTATCTGATCTTCTAAACATTTTTGGGGGTACGAATAATCTTAGAACTTAGAGAAAAGTTGCAAAGACAGTTCAGGGAGTTCCCATATACCCTTCACCCAGGTTCCGCTGAAGTCAGCGTCTTCAATAACTAGGGGGCATTTGCCAATACTAAGTAATTAATGCGGCAACAACTCTGTCAGTCAAAAACAGGCTTTAGTGAATTTTGCCAGCTCTTCCATCCACGTCCTTTTTCCGACCCCAGGATCCAGTCCAGGAGCATTTAGTCAGAGGTCTCCAAGGGCTCCTACAATCTGGGACAGCTTCTCAGACTTTTTCATGACTTGGACAGTTTGAAGGGTTTCACACAGATTTTCTGTAGAATGTGCCTCTGTCTGAGTTGTTTGAGGTTGTGTCCTGAGTAGTCTGGGGCTGTAGGTTCTGAAGAGGAAGAGTCCACCATAGCATCACATATCAGGGGCCTGTGACATCCGTGCAATGCAAGAGGGGATGCCTGCCTGGACCCGTGGGTTCAGGTGCCTCCTCTGTAGAGGTGCTGGGCTTCCCCCTCAAGACTCCTGGTCTGGAAACGAGGCGCAAATTCCTGCTCAGTCTCCAGGGGAGCCACGGCAGGGGAAGGGTTAGGTCCGCTTCCTGGAGGGGGATATTTACGTACCTGATTTGGAATTCCTCTGTAAAGATATGTCCCTCCTTTTTCTTTATTTATAAAATATATTCTAAGATCTAGTCTCCTTATTTGATATATCAGTAAAATAAACATCTTCTACACATGCTCTTAAGAAAAATTATTTCCTTCTCCAGGGGATCCTGACCCAGGGATCAAGCCCTCATCTCCTGCATTGATAGGTGGATTCTTTACCCCTGAGCCACCAGGGAAGCCCTTGGGAGAAGTTAGAGAAACCTAACTCACTAGTGGAGAGGAGCAGCGCCTTGCACACAGGCATGCTGCCATCTGTGTGTTCCCTCCCCCGGGTTCCCCACGGAGCACACAGACACGCTGGACCTTCAGAGGCCACGTTTCTGATGAACGCTTTGCTCAGAGTGAAGGATCATGGTCTTCTCAGTCGGAAAGTTGCTTTTTAAGCCTGGGAGATCCCTGTTGGTTCTGAAATGCTTGTTTTCCTCTGCAACCCCCCACCCTGAAAGGCAGCAACCTGCTCTTGCTTCCGGTTTACCTTGACCAGAGTGAGTTGGCTGCAGGAACCTCGACTTGAAATGAAAGTCAGGTCACTGAGGTTCTATGTCGCAGCTCGGGGGTCTGGCTGAGCTTTCACGTCAGCCGGTTGTGTCTGTTTGGAGGTCAGCTCAGCTGCACAGCCCCCTGGCTGGGTGGTGGATTCTGGAGTGTTCTTTGGGAGGCGTCAATGAAGCAGAAGTGTGCGAAGCGTGGCTCCTGGTACGGGTGATATTTTAAACAATTACAGATGGTGCGGGGCTGGCTGTAAGTGACAGCAGCATCAGCCCAGAAAGGGCCTTGACAAGCTCCATCCTCCTATGATTAATTACAGCGCGCTGTCTCGGGCACTCCGGTTTCCTCCCTTGCAGCTCGCAGCCCCAGTGAAATCTGTAGCTCGTATTACACCACACAACACAGGAAATGTCTTTTCATTGCCCCATCCAAGGACCACTCGTGCCTGGGGAAGTTGCTAGGCAGGCCTCCCTCTGAGAGTTTGGACCTAGAGATGACTTGACATGGGGGACCCTGAAGGGACGCTCCATAGGGGCAGCCCCTCTTTTATTTACTTCTCTGAAGTGGAGGATGACTTACAAATTGAGTCAGGCCGATGGCTGTCCAACAGACCAGCACTACCTCTCAGGAGAAGAGGCCCCTGAAACAGCAGTGGCTTCAAGGATGCAAACACCAGATCATCCTGCCTCTGCTCATCTGCTCTCATTTCACTGAGGCTGTGAGACAGGTAACACAGACTCCTACGGTAAGGCCACAGAGACACTGCTTTCCGTACATCACTTTCTCCCCCACGCCATGAGAAGCCTGGCGTCTCCCATGAGAGACATCAGGCCAAGGGCTCCAGCCGCTCCTCCGGGAGTCTGGCTGGTGGTTAGCTGCACAGGAGAGCCCAGTGGTCAGCAGATTTCTCCACTTGAGAAAATGAACATGGAGACTTCAGACCTCAGTCTTTGGATACCACTTCGTGAACATTTCAATAGGTGTGGCTTCTAAGGCAAGTTGTCTTATTGCTATTATTTACATCTTTCCACACAGTTATACAGCCTCCAGATCCCCAACACCTGCACTCTGTGGAAGTGATGTCATGAGGACTGCTGGTGTCATCAGAGACCAGACAAGACCAGATACCACCAGAGAGATGGTGAGGACCACGGGGGAGATGGCGGGGACCACAGGGGAGATGGTGGGGACCACGGGGGAGATGGTGGGGACCACGAGGGAGATGGCGGGGACCACGGGAGAGATGGCGGGGACCACGGGGGAGATGGCGGGGACCACGGGGGAGATGGCGGGGACCACGGGGGAGATGGTGGGGACCACGGGGGAGATGGTGGGGACCACGAGGGAGATGGTGGGGACCACGGGGGAGATGGTGGGGACCACGAGGGAGATGGCGGGGACCACGGGGGAGATGGTGGGGACCATCAGTGGAGTTGGTGGGGACCACAGGGCAGATGGTGGGGACCACGGGGGAGATGGTGGGGACCATTGGTGAGGATGGTGAGGACCATGGGGGAGAAGGTGGGGACCTCGGGGGAGATGGCAGGGATCACAGGGGAGACGGTGGGGACCATCGGTGAGGATGAGCCAGCTGAGCCAGCAGCTGGAGGAGCGCGGAGTCCAGAAGACACAGTCCTTTAAGTGCACGGTTCACGTAAAGAATATTAGAAGCAGGAACAGCGCACTATCCGGGGTTGCTGCAGATGCTACGGAGGACCGCCCTGGGGGAGCAGCGTTGTCCCGGGGGCCGTGGAAGCACAGAGGGGACAGGTTTGCTCCCAGCCCTGCTCAGCATCTTGCACTGGCTTTGGGGCTGTCCCCCTGCGCCCTCCCTTCCACACCAGGTGGCATCCTGGGCTTCCCTCACCCACGGGCACCTGCAGGGCTCGCGTTGTTTCGCTCCACTTTGGGGCCGCCCAGCTGAGCAGGGATGGGAATCCTCGGGTGCACGAGCCCTGAGCAGGCAGTAACTGCACTTGCCTTGCTCCTTTGGGTGACGCAGCCCAAGCAAATGTGAGACTGGTGGTCAGCACCAGCGCGAGCACAGGCCTGGAGAAGTGGCCTGGCCTGGGCGGCCCTGTCTGCATCTGGCCTTTCCTGGTGTGGCTGGCATTTCCTCCAAGTGCAGCCACACACACCACAGTGAAGACTCACCTGGAAGGACCACAGACCCAAGATCCTCTTTGGGTAGAAAAGCCAGTCAGATGCCCGGGGGAGGCAGTGGGCCCCGACTCCAGCGGGGAGGACACACAATCCCATCAGATCAATGCCCTTACATATCAACACCACAGACCCGGTTGGGAGAAAGGGTACAATTCAGATAGCCAAAGTGAGAAAAGGAAAGATATTCACCCTCACTTACCAGGGAAGCAAATTACCGTCTCACAGATTCACAAATATTCAAACACCAAGACCAACTTGGAGGCCAGGTCAAGGCCGCTGTCCCAGGGGCTCCTCCCGGGGAAGGCGGGGGGCTCGGAGACCCCAGGAGGCTGCAGGCCCAGGCCTCCGTCCCGTGGGCTCGGTCTCCAGCCAGGATATGGGCTCCTCAACCATCTTTGGTAAAGTGAAGTGACACGCGTCCCCAGAGCTCCGCTGACACCTTTAGTCTAGACGGCCTGGGCCACTGGGGAGTCTCCACTTTTGTTATTTTGAGGAAATGCATTCTTGGTGAGCAAAGTCGTTTTTGATCAAACTCTAACGTCAAATTCTCCATGGCTCTTTGGTTCTGAACAGCAAGAGTCCTGTTTCCTTTCTCCGACAATTAGTATGCAGGCTTTTACATCAGGGTCCCCAGTGTCCCCCAGGCGGTGGCCAGGAAGCCTGCAGCTGCCGGCCTGTCTGAGCTGGGGGCCAGCCCTGGATGCCGCGCACCCCGCGGCCCCTGCTGAGCATCCCCGGGGCTGGAGAGCCAGCTTGGCCCCGAGAATCTCGCCAGGATGCGGGGCATCCTGGGCTGGCCTGGGCCACCTCGTCAGGAAACTGCTGGGAAGGCCGGCCCCGGGACCTCCGACGAGGAGCATTCCAGAACCGCGCAAAGAAAACAGGCACTTTCTTGGCTCTCCTCCCGCTCTGGGGCAGGATGACCGGCTCTGACCGGACTGCGCGCTTCTCCGTCTGGGTTTTGCAGCTTGGTTTTCTCGTCCTGAGTAAGGTGGGGAACGGAACTCATATAATGGGTTGCAGACCACAGACCCCAAGTCCTGTCCAGCAGCCCCACATGGCGGGGGCAAGGGTTCTGGCCACCGTGTGCCGTGAGGGATGCTGAGGGCAGGGGAGCCATCTGCATACCTGGGACCACTGTTTGCACCCTGACTCATGAGAAGGGAAAATTCTGAGACAGCTTGGAGAACAGGTCTTCAGGCTCCAGATCTTGCCTCCTCTACCACAAGCCCCCAGCCCATATGGGACCCTCTGCTTCAAAGGCACCACGGTGTTGAAGCATTTGCTGGGTGTAACAAATATTTTCAGTATGTTTTACTGGAACTAAAGACAACTCATACTCTTACGAGTCAGAAACCTTTAACTCACTCAGTTCATTTGACAAGCCAGGAAGGAAATGAATTTGCAAATAATAAGACACTCAAACAGTTAATATCCTCAATCTGTGAAGGACTCAAGAATAAATAGTGAAAGCACATGGCTTAACAGGAAAACAGACAAAAAAACATATGCAGACGATCCACGAAAAAGAAGTATAAGCTTCAACAAAACGTGTAAAGAAATCGCTACTCCCTAGTGACCAGATTTAAAGTTTTGTACATTTAGTCAGAGACAAGCATTTTTCAGCCATCCGTTTAGCAAAGGTTTAAGAAGTGATCTTATCTATCACGGTGAAATGGGTGCAAACGAAGAAATCATTTGCATACACTTGGTGAGAACATATGTTGGTACAAGGCTTTTGGAGAGGAATTTGACAACTGATTTTTCCAAAGCCTTAAAGATTTGCAAATCCAGCAATAGTTACATTTCTAGGAATTCACCCAAAAAAATCATTGGACAAGTGTGTAAAAGTTTGTTCTTAAGGATATTCATTTTAGCGACGTTTGTAATAATGACAAATTAGGTTTGACACCCCAAAATAGGGGTTTGGTTAAGTGAAGTATAGGATAGCATTTTAATGGAATTCAGTGTGTGTGTCTGTGAGTGTGTGTGTGAGCGTGTGTGTGTGTGTGTGTGTGTATGTGAGTGTGTGTGAGAGTGTGTGTATGTGTGTGAGTGCGTGTGTGTGTGAGTGTGTGTGTATGTGTGTGTATGTGAATGTGTGTGAGTGCGTGTGTGTGTGAGTGTGTATGTGTGTGTGTGTGAGTGTGTGTGTGTGTGTGTGAGTGTGAGTGTGTGAGTGTGAGTGTGTGTGTGTGTATGTGTGTGTGTATGTGAGTGTGTGTGTGTGAGTGTGAGTGTGTGAGTGTGAGTGTGTGAGTGTGAGTGTGTGTGTGTGTGTGGACTGCTCAGTGCAGCACGTGGGATCTTAAGTTTCCGGAACCAAGGACTGAACCTGCACCCCCTTCAGTGGAAGCCTGGAGTCTTAACCACTGGACCACCAGGGAAATTCAGTGTGGTCTTTAAAATAAAGCTTGAAGATCTCTATTTCCAAAGGTTCACAATATCCTGTCATGTTAAAAGCAACAAAATAGCGTGATATCATATAAACAGTATGGATAAGAACAGACAGATATAAAAGAAAAAGTCTGAAGGAAGCCTGATATAATTTAGGAGAGATACTCTGTGGGTTATCAAATTGGAGATGTTTCTTTTTTGATGTTTCTGTGTTTGTGAATTCTCTTTGTTTACAATGGACATTGCTTTCAGAGTCAAGAAAAATAGTTGTTTCAATTTTCCGAAAGGTGGACTGCCTATTTTTGGCTCTTGAGAACTTGACAATGACCAGGAATTATGTCTCTTGGCCAATGTGGAAGCTTCTTTCCACTTTTCTAGAGAGCTGTTTGCAATAAGTGCTGGCACCTCCTCTCTTTTTTTTTTTCAAGAGCTCTTGAATCCAGGCTACTGGCATTCCCATCACCTTACGTAACATCTCGCTTTGGGTAGCTATTTATGGACACAGACCATTTTTCTCTGGTTCTCTTCATTTTTCTTTTCCTCTACGGGGTGGAATGTGGAATGCATTTTATCTTTCTTTTAACTAGTAATAATACATTCTGTCTTATGGTAGTAAATCCCTTTTAAGTGTTTCATTCTAAAAAGCCCCCAAATGTTTCTATAAATGTCTGCAATGTTTTATTTCCCTTCCGAAAAGTTTTTTTTCATAAATGGTTTTAATAACTAACCCTTTTAAGCTTTGGTGCACATAAAATCTCACCTGACTCTGATATATTACACTTATTCTTCTTTTTAAGTTTTTTTTAAGGGACGTACAGTAGACAATGTCAGAGTGTCCTTCACCTCAGCTCTGGAGACTGCCATCCTCACCAGCACTTCCACCAGACCCCTTTCCATGTCCCAGGACCCAGTGCACGATCCCCGGGTGTAATCGAGCTCACACCCCACTTCCACCAGACCCCTTTCCATGTCCCAGGACCCAGTGCACGATCCCCGGGTGTAATCGAGCTCACACCCCACTTCCACCAGAGTCCTTTCCGTGTTCCAGGACCCAGTGCAGGATCCTGGGGTGCGGTCGAGCTCACACCCTGTTACTGGGTGGACTGTGTTTCCTACCCGCCCGCCCCTGCCCCTAGGTTCATATGCTGAAGTTGCCCAGTGAATGGAGATTTGCTCTGGTGGCCTGAGCAGACCAATACACCTGCCTCTCCTGCTCCTGACATAGCCTGAGAGCCCTGGTCAGTTATTTGTAGACTGGTCCTCAGCTGGTGTTTATCCAACATTTTCCCATGAATGCGGAGTAAAAATAACGCAGGAACCAGGCTCAGCCGCCCCGCCAGGACACCCCAAGTGTCTGCTGGTGTTGGTGCGCACACCGCTGGGACACCCGTGGGTGTCACGTCCGCACCTCTGTGGACAGTGTGGCATTGCCACAGCCTGCTGTGATGGCCACGCTGCATCAGTGGTCACAGCCAGAGCAGCTGCCCGCGAGGGGCCCAGAACTCTGCACTGTCTGCAGAGCTTCCCTGGAAGTCCGGTATTAGCTCCAAACAGCAGGTGAGAACGCAGTACACTTGTGTTTGTCACGGAAGCTTCTGCAAAGAGTCCATGCTCCTCTCAAGAAGTCTTGTCCGCACAGACATCTCCAGATCCAGGAACTAAGGCGGCTGCGTGGACAAGGCTGAGGAAGGCATCTGCAATGCGGCGGCAGAGGGGCCAGCGCACAGGGTCCCGGAAGGAGGTGGCAAGGGCCTGCAAGCGCCAGAGCCGCTCGGCAGGACTGTCTTCTCAGAGCAGGACCCTGAGCTCACACAGCGATGAGTGGGATGAAGTCCCTGCTACAGTTGTTTTGTTTTTTTAATTGTATTGACGTATAATTAAATTACTGTATTGTATTAATTTCTGCTGTAGAGCAAAGTGAATCAGTTATACATATATATACATACATGTATATATATATACACATATACATGTTCTTTTTCATATTCTTTTCCATTATGATTTATTAAGGATATTGAATATATTCCTTGTATTATACAGTTCAGTTCAGTCGCTCAGTCGTGTCTGACTCTTTGCGACCCCATGAATCACAGCACGTGAGGCCTCCCTGTCCATCACCAGCTCCCGGAATTCACTCAGACTCACGTCCATCGAATGAGTGATGCCATCCAGCCATCTCATCCTCGGTCGTCCCCTTCTCTTCCTGCCCCCAATCCCTCCCAGGATCAGAGTCTTTTCCAATGAGTCAACTCTTCACATGAGGTGGCCAAAGTACTGGAGTTTCAGCTTTAGCATCATTCCTTCCAAAGAAATCCCAGGGCTGATCTCCCTTAGGATGGACTGGTTGGATCTCCTTGCAGTCCAAGGGACTCTCAAGAGTCTTCTCCAACACCACAGTTCAAAAGCATCAGTTCTTTGGTGCTCAGCCTTGCTAGGACTTTGCTATTTATCCATCCTATGCATATTAGTTTATGATGCTGTAGAATTAGAAACACCTAAATCAAATCCCTTTCAATTATACAATGGAAGTGACAAATAGATTCAAGGGATTAGATCTGATAGACAGGGTTCCTGAACAGCTATGAACAGAGGTTTGTTACATAATACAGGAGACAGTGATCAAAACCATCCCCAAGAAAAAGAAATGCAAAAAAAGCCAAATGGCTGTCTGAGGAGGCCTTACAAATAGCTGAGAAAAGAAGAGAAGTGAAAAGCAAAGGAGAAAGAGAAACCCATCTGAATGTAGAGTTCCAGAGAACAGCAAGGAGTTAAAAGAAAGCCTTCCTAAGTGAACAAAGCAAAGAAATAGAGGAAAGAAATAGAATGGGAAAGACTAGAGATCTCTTTAAGAAAATTAGAGATACCAAGGGAACACTTCATGCAAAGATGGGCTCGATAAAGGACAGAAATGGTATGGACCTAACAGAAACAGAAGATATTAAGAAGAGGTGGCACGAATACACAGAAGCACTACACAAAACAAGATCTTCATGACCCAGATAACCACGATGGTGTGATCACTCACCTAGAGCCAGACATCCTGGAGTGTGGAGTCAAGTGGGCCTTAGGAAGCATCACTACAAACAAAGCTAGTGGAGGTGATGGAATTCCAACTGAGCTACTTAAGATCCTAAAAAATGATGTTGTTATAGTGCTGCACTCAATATGCCAGCAAGTTTGGAAAACTCAGCAGTGGCCACAGGACTGGAAAAGATCACTTTTCATTCCAGTCCCAAAGAAAGGCAATGCCAACTGTTCAAACTAACACACAGTTTCATTCATTTCACACACTAGGAAGTTAATGCTCAAAATCCTCCAAGCCAGGCTTCAACAGTACATGAACCAACAACTTCTGAATGTCAGAAGCTGGATTTATAAGAGGCAGGTAAACCAGAGACCAAGTTGCCATCATCTGTTGGATCACAGAAAAAGCAAGAGAATTCCAGAAAAAACACCTACTTCTGCTTCCTTGACTATGCTAAAAGCCTTTGACTGTGTGGATCACAACAAACTGTGGAAAATTCTTAAAAAGTTGGGAACACCAGACCACCTTACCTGGCTCCTGAGAAATCTGTATGCAGGTCAAGAAGCAACAGTTAGAACGGGGCCTGGAACAACAGACTGGTTCCAAATTGGGAAAAGAGTACATCAAGACTGGGTATTTACCTTATGTGCAGAGTACATCATGAGAAATGCTGGGTTGGATGAAACTCAAGCTGGAATCATGACTGCTTGGAGAAATATCAATAACCTCAGATATGCAGAGGACACCACCCTTATGTCAGAAAGCGAAGAGGGACTAAAGAGCCTCTTGATGAAGATGAAAGAGGAGAGTGAAAAAGCTGGCTTAAATCTCAACATTCAAAAAGCGAAGATCATGGCATCCGGTCCCATCACTTCAGGGCAAATAGATGGGGAAACAATGGATACACTGACAGACTTTATTTTGGGGGGCTCCAAAATCACGGTGGATGATGACTGCAGCCATGAAATTAAAAGGTGTTTGCTCCTTGGAAGAAAAGCTGTGACAAACCTAGACAGCATATTAAAAAGTAAAGACAATACTTTACTGACAAAGGTCTGTATAATCAAAGGTATGGTTTTTCCAGTAGTCGTGTATGGATGTGAGAGTTGGATCATAGAGAAGGCTCAGCACCAAAGAACTGATGCTTTTGAACAGTGATGTTGGAGAAGACTCTTGAGAGTCCCTTGAACTGTAAGGAGATCCAACCAGTCCATCCTAAAGGAAATCAGTCCTGAATATTCATTGGGAGGACTGATCCTGAAGCTGAAGCTCCAATATTTTGGCCCCCTGAAAGAAGAGATGATTCACTGGAAAAGACCCTGATGCTGGGAAAGATTGAGGGCACGCGGAGAAGGGAGCAACAGAGGACGACATGGTTGAATGGAATCACCGTCTCAATGGACACGAGTTTGAGCAAGCTCTTGGAGATGGCGAAGGACGGAGAGGTCTGGAGTGCTGCAGTCTGCGGGGTCACAGAGAGCGGACGCGACTGCGGGATTGAACTGTGTCCTTTGCTTAGTCTTCTTCCATTTGGGTGTGGGGGTCACAGGGCTGTACAGGAAGGCGGTCAGGAGCCTCCTGGTTACCTTTGCGCGTAACCGTCCATCGGTCCAGCAAGGGGGGCGTGAACTGGGCTCTTCCTGCCCTTTCGCTGCTGGTTAACGATCGCTAACGGGACAGAGAGAGGAAGTGGCCTGCCTGCTTGTGCGTCGTGGCTGCGCTGGCATCGTTTCGTGATTTACATCATTATGAGAAAACCACTGTATCATAGAAATGATTTTTCTCACTTATCGTTAGCCGCTGCAATCAAATGGTGTGTGTGCATGTGTGTGTGTGAGAGTGCAAGGCAGTGCTCACGCAGAGACACTGACTGTGGATACATATGTGGACCTGCCTTTGTTTAACAGAACCAGAGTCAGACCACAGTTAAGGCAGTAAAAATAGATTTTCTTCAGGAATTATTCCAATGGGGGAGAGACCTCAGCATAGGTCTGGGCTGCCTTCTGACCCCGGAAGGACAGCTTGGTTTCCAGCCAAGGAGCAGTGTAGGAACAGCCTCTATGAGGAAGCACCAGGGGGTAGTTGGGGGTAGTCCTGAGGGCAAGTGGGTAACAGGGGTCAAAGGTGGGCATTCTGACTTAGCAGGACTCCTATTGGGCTGGGCTGCAAGGGCCCCAGGAGCCTCCTGAAACTGGCATAGGAGGGGTCTCCACAAGCCATCAGATGGGCTGAAACTCAGAGGAGGAGCGTGGGGGTTCTCCGTGCTCCGAAACTGACTCTCAGCTCCGGCTGCCATGAACGGAGTGAGGCTGGGAGAGGGTCACAGCTGCCTGAGGGGTGAGGAGTCTCGGGATGACGGGAGGGACAGAGGGGCCCTGCAGGGACCGCGGCCTCCGTCTGCCTTGTGGCTGAGGTGGCCCTTGTCCCCATCACCCATGGCCCCCCGCCTTTAGCATGGGCTGAGGATGCCGCCCCAGGGAGTCAGGGAGGCTCGGATGGAGAGGAGGTCCCCTTATGTCTGCATCTGTGTCTAGCGACTGAGCTTTAAAAACAAATCAGGAACAAACTATTCTGCAATTTAAACTTTTGTTTGGCTACTTTATGATTCAAGTATTATGTCATTATTTTGCCTTTCCAATGAAGAAATAGAGACGTTCATGCTGCTGCTGTGATTTTGGCCACAGAGTGATTAAACGTATGTGGAGAGCTGTGGGCTTCAGGGAAGAACACAAAGATAGCAGCCTCCCAGGCCAGGGCGAGACGCACTGGTCACCTCCGTGGGGGAGGAAAGCCTGCTCTTACTGTTTTCTGAGCTCTCCACATCCTCAGTTTTACATACAAGTGTTTACACCTGATTATTCACAGCAATACCCATGACTTACCCACTGTTAATGTTATTTTGATATACTTCAGGGACAGGGGGATATACACAAGACTGATGTCACAAGCCTTGTTCATTTAGGGGCAGAGCACAAATTTATTTTCAAAAAAGATTCCAGTTAGTTTGGGTCAAGATGCCTTTGACATTCCTTGCCCCAGGCACTACTTTTTTGATCTCAAAGATGACGGGACAATATCTACACTCATGCTGGAATTAAGAATGAGACTGGCCCTTTCTTATTCATAAGCAACAGAGTGATAAAACTGCTAAAAAAAATAAAAGATAAAAATGTCCAGTAATAACAGTTTTGGAATGGACAGAAAAAAACACATGCATGTTATGAAAAGGCATGATTTGATTTGAAAGTTTCCTGACAAAACTCCATCCACAGCATTTCTGGCTGTTAACTGCTCACCTGGGTAAGTCTGATTTCCTGGACATGCACGAGTGGGACCACGTTCTGAATATTTCCCAAAGAGTGACATCATATGTTGTCTTAAATTTTCATCTCTGTTTTGAGTCACTTTTTAAAATATTACAATGTAATATCTATTTGATTTTCACAAATTCCAACCCTAGCAAAGACAGACAAATAGATAATACGGTTGCTATTTACAGTTACTGACAGCATGTTGAAACCAGATGAACAGAAAAAGCACAAGAAATGAGAACCTTGCACATAGCCCAGGAACCGGATTGAAAGTTAGTATTTCTAAGCATTCCGTGTGTGCTGTCACTTTGCGAGGTGAGTTTTATGTACTAGATCATCTCTTTAAGTCTTTACGACACTGAACTTACTATCCCATCTGCCAAGTTCATCCTTCACAAGGCAGATAAAGTGGGAATTTCACCTCCCGAAATTGTTCCAAAGAAGTAAATGCCCCCTGGGTTTTTCTCCTCCACCCACCTCCTCAACTGACTCCTCCTCGAGGGAAGAATTAACCATCCTAACATCACTTCATGGGAAATAGATGGGGAAACAGTGAAAACAGTGTCAGACTTTATCTTTGGGGGCTCCAAAATCACTGCAGATCGTGACTGCAGCCATGAAATTAAAAGATGCTTACTCCTTGGAAGGAAAGTTATGACCAACCTAGATAGCACATTGAAAAGCAGAGACATTACTTTGCCAACAAAAGTCCGTCTAGTCAAGGCTATGGTTTTTCCTGTGGTCATGTATGGATGTGAGAGTTGGACTGTGAATAAGGCTGAGTGCCGAAGAATTGATGCGTTTGAACTGTGGTGTTGGAGAAGACTCTTGAGAGTCCCTTGGACTTCAAGGAAATCAGATCAGTCCATTCTAAAGGAGATCAGTCCTGGGTGTTCCTTGGAAGGAATGATGCTAAAGCTGAAACTCCAGTCCTTTGGCCACCTCATGCGAAGAGTTGACTCATTGGAAAAAACTCTGATGCTGGGAGGGATTGGGGGCAGGAGGAGAAGGAGACAACAGAGGATGAGATGGCTGGATAGCATCACCGACTTGATGGATGTGAGTCTGAGTGAACTCCAGGAGTTGGTGATGGACAGGGAGGCCTGGAGTGCTGCGATTCATGGGGTCGCAACGTATCCGACACAACTGAGCAACTGAACTGAACTGAAGCAAGCGTCACCTGGTAAGCTGCAGTGAAAACTTCCATTCTGTGACCTCTCCAAGGGAGTCAAGTCGTCAATTACCTGGGAAAACAGAGGCACCGCTTCCTCTGAGGGCTACACGACTCTGTCAGCCCGGCTGATTCAGGGGTGATCCTGACTGGAGGAAGAGGATCCCCTGGGCAGCCCTGTGCTTAGCAGCACTTTTGAGTGACGTGTCTGTCGCTGGCTCCAGGTTCTTTCTTCAGCCTTAAAGCTAGGCAAATACAGGTCTGCAGGCTGCAGCCCAGCAGGGCAGACAATTTGCATCATGTGACGCTCTTCACCGGGGAAGTGAGGTGGTTTCCCGTTTCAGGTTTCATCCTTGTTCGAACAGATGCCAATCCTGGCATCATGTTGCCATGTCCGGCTCTTTGAGATCTCATGGGCAGGAGCACGCCGGGCCTCCCGGTCCCTCACCGTCTCCTGAAGTTTGCCCAAGTTCATGTCCATTGCATAGGTGATGCCCTTAAGCCATCTCATCCTCTGCCACTCTCTTCTCCTGCCCTCAGTCTTTCCCAGCAGCAGGGGCTTTCGCAGTGAGTCAGCTGTCTGCATCAGATGACCGGAAGAGCGGAGCTTCAGCTTCAGCACCCGTCCTCTGAATGAGTGTTCAGGGTCGATTCCCCTTAGGATTCACTGGTTTGACCTCTTGCTGCCCCGGGGACTTGCAGGAACCTTCTCCAGCACCACAGTTTGAAGCATCAGCGCTCTGGCGTTCCACCTTCTTTGTGCTCCAGCTGTCAGAACTGTGTGTGACCACTGGGAAGACCATACATAGCCTTGACTACACGGACCTTCGTCAGCAGAGCAAGGTCCCCGCCTTCAGCACGCTGCCGAGGTTCGTCATCGCTTTCCCGTCCGATTTCATGGCTGCGGTCACCGTCCACAGTGAGTCTAGAGCCAGGAAGAGGGGATCTGCCACTCCCCCCCCTTTCCCTTTTATTTGCCATGAAGCAACGGGGATGGGTGCCCCGGTCTTAGCTGTTGTTGTTTTAATATTTAGTTTTGAGCTGACTCTTACGCTCTCCTCCTTCACTCTCATCAAGAGGCTCGTTCGTTCCTCTTCACTTTATGTTATTAGAGTGGTGTCATCCACGTATCCGAGGCTGTTGAGGTTTCTCCCGCCTGTCTTGATTCCAGCTTGTAACTCGGCGTATGGGTTAAACCGGGTGACAGCAGGTAACGCTTCCTACACCTCTCAATCTTAAATCAATCAAGTGTTCCATACGAGGCTCTAACTGTTGCTTCTTGACCCGCGTAGAGTTTTCTCAGGAGACAGGTAAATGGCCTGGTATTCCCGTCTCTTTAAGAGATTTCCACAGTTTGTTATGATCCACACAGTCTAAAAGCTTTAGCGTAGTCAGTGCAACACAAGCAGATGTTTCGCTGGAATTCCCTGGACTTCTCAGCGATCCAGTGGATGTTGGCAATTTGATCTCTGGTTCCTGTGCCTTTTCTAAACCTAGCTTGGACACCTGTAAGTTCTTGGTTCACATAACACTAAAGCCTAACGCGCGAGATGTTAAGCAAGACCTAACTAGCAAGGGAGAAGAGTGCAACTGTCTGATGGTTTGCACACTCCTCAGCACTACCCTTCTTGGGAAGTGGGATGAGGGTTGACCTTTTCCAGCCTTGGCGTTATATCCAGCAACAATACCCTGAAAGATTAGGTTATTCCAGGAAAACGGTATTCTTTTTGCAAGACTTAGCATTTTCAGCGCTACTTCCACTTTGTTTTTGAGGAGAAGTACTTAGCCCTCAGCACTCCCTCCTCGGTCCCCCCTGCATGTAAACACCAGCAGGCGTGGGCGTGTAGTTGCTCAGTCATGTCTGACTCTTTGTGGCCCTGTGGACTGTAGCCTGCCAGCCTCCCCGTCCATGGGATTTCCTAGGCAGAGTGTTAGAGTAGGCTGTCATTTCCTTCTCCAGAGGATCTTCCTGACCCAGGGAATGAGCCTGCACTTCGCGTGTCTCCTGCATCGATGGGGGGCTTCTTTAGCACTGCTCCACCTGGGGAGCACCTAACACTAGCTTCTTTGCTATTCCCAGGCTGGCCTGCCGCTCCCCAAGGCTATGGTCTCTGCTGACAAAGGAGGCCTTCGTGGGGCCCGCTGGCCCTTCAGCCACTTCCCCGCCTGCCTAGCCTCCCACAGAAAGGCCCCAACCTGCATTTCTCTGTTCTGTTTTGTTTGCATGAAGCATACTCACTACATAGGTCCAGGTTTTTTCAGCCTGGATCAAGTGTTGGGGCTATTTGTATTTTTAAATCCTTTACCCTCTCCCCCTAGGAGACTGCCTCCTTCAGAAACCATCCCCTCAAGTCCACATCTTGGTATAAGAACTTCACTACCCTCCAGTTTATCAATGTATTTAGCTCTCTTGCCAAAGAGAGGCACCTGGTCTACCCCGTGGCTTCTGGTGATGTAGCCGAATCGCCATCATAGGCATTGAGCAACTAAAGCACTGAACACGTATAATGTGCATGATACAGTTTTCCGTGAAGACAGTTTTTCTCGGTCAATTCTTGCTATTAAAACATTTTCAAAGTTCTATGTTCACGAAATTCTTCCAAGGATCTTTGTCATTTTCTGTTTCCTGCCATCCAACTGTTTTCCACTGTGTGGAATGCCCCACTGCGTGTAGTGTTGAGGGCGTAAACAGCCACATCTCCCGTGACAGACGCCGAGTGGGGACATCTGTTCCCCCCTGCTCCCTGCTTGGCATGCAACCCTCCCTTTCAGGACCTCGCATTTACACAGGGCCCTTTGGAGTTTGGGCCTTCCCAGGTGGCTCAGTAGTAAAGAATCTGCTTGCCAATGCAAGAGACACAGGAAATTCGGGTTCAATCCCTGGCCAGGAAGACTCCTGGAGAAGCAAATGGCAACCCACTCCAGTATTCTTGCCTGGGAGCTGCCATGGACCGAGGAGCCCGGCAGGCTGCAGTCCATGGCGTGGCAAAGGGTCAGACACGACTTAACGACCGAGATGAGCTCCTTGGGGTTTGCCTCCAGGGACGGAGGGAAGGCCAGCAGCAGGGATCCCGCGCTCCCCTCACTCATCTGCCCTGCTCGAGCTCCTCACTGTTACCCATGCTCTCCCACCACCGCTCTGAGCCACATTCCTTCTTCGCCTCAAGCTAGCTGGCGTTGGCTCCCTCCGCTCCTGACCACAGCTCTGGGTGATTCACAGGGACAGGCTGAAGAAAGTGGAGTCTCATCCAAGTCTCTATTTCCCAATCATTCTGTACCTCACCACCAAGTGTGAGAAAATGCATTTGTCAAAATAGCCCCTAACTCTGTGTATCTTACAGCCAGTCGTGCAGAAAATCAGCATGTCAAACTTTACAGAACCAGCTAGTCACATTTCTCACATTCTGTATTATGCGTTAAAGTCCATGTTCTGAAAAAGACCCTGATGTTGGGCAAGATTGAAGGCAGAAAGAGAGAAGGGCGACAGAGGATGAGATGGTTGGGTGGCATCACTGACTCCATGGACATGAACTTGGGCAAATTCCAGGAGACGGTGAGGGACAGGGAGTCTGCCATCCATGGGGTCGCAAAGAGTTAGTCAGTGTTATCAAGGGGAAAGCTCTGCTGGAAAATTTTATAGCACTTTTCATAAATATGTAACTGAATGTTGTTTCTTGTATTTTAATGTAAGGCAGATATTTCAATCTTTAAAGTCAAAAGTGTCTTGTTGAACAGCATTGTCATCATTTTCCAATAACAATTTATTTAAACCTCTTTTAAAAAAAAGAAACAAAAAACTCCTCTGTGCCCTTAAGATCAGCAAATTGGCTACATACGCCTCAGATGCTTCAGCTGGGAATTTCCCCCCTATGTTTGTGTATAAATGTGTCGATATAAAGACAAAAACCGCCTTTCCTCTTAAAGTTGCTTTAAGACCTTCCTAATTCACAGTGAAAGCTGGACTGGGGCCAGAGTTACTTGGTGAGCTGTTAACCACCTGCCTTTTCACTTACAACTCCGGCAAGAGGCTGGCACCCAACGCCTGCTGCCTGGAGGCGGATAACTTCCTTTCTTTGCAGGTCGGGACTGGTAGCCACTTGTCTGCAGGAGACATAGCATTTCAAATCCCAGGCTCCACGCCTGATTCTGGAGAAAGGCTGACTACTGCATTCCCAAGTCCGACCCCAGGCCTGCTGGGGAGCATTCGCTCACCACGACGGGGCTCGATTTCCAGTGGTCTGCCCACAGGAACTTGGAATGGGTCTCCCTATCACGTCTTTCTGCACAGAGGGCCTAGTGGGAGCAGGCTGTAAAGGGTGCGTTCGAGCTGGTAGGAACGGGTTTCAAGACGGAAGCTCCCGGAGTGCAAAGAAAGTACGTAGGTTGACCTCAAGAGCTTGTTGGGTTGAATAAATGCATCTGGTGAGGGCCCAACACAGCCAAGGGTCTCTCTGGTCCAGAGCAGGTTTCATTTCATGGTGACACGCCACATTTAAAGAGGGCTGGCTTGATTGTTAACGAGTTTACGTGCTCAGAGGGTGCGTAGTTTTAAATTCTTGGGCAAATGATCAAGGGGTTCACAATCCAGCCAGAATTTAAGTTGATTCTTTCCTAGGATTGATATCAATATTGTTGCAAATGTGCATTTCCCCCATTCTTTGTTAACCTGGAAATGCTTACCAGCATGCGAAGGCTTCTAAAATGGTGTCATGAAATAGCTAGCATTTGTGTCCATTCCAAAATCCAAATGTGTGCGTGCTAAGTCGCTTCAGTTGTGTCCAACTCTTTCCGACCCCATAGACTATAGCCCGCCAGGCTCTTCTGTCCATAGAATTCTCCAGGCAAGAACACTGGAGGGGGCTTCTGTGCACTTCTCCAGACGATCTTCCCGACCCAAGGATCGAACCCGTGTCTCTTATGTCTCCTCCACTGGCAGGCAGGTCCTTTACCACTAGCTTCACCTGGGAAGCCCCCAGACCCCGGGGTACCTGTGTTTAGAGTAAGGAAGTGACTAGGGTTTAGATGAAGTCATGGAGGGGGCTTCCTAGGTGGTAAAGAACCTGCCACCTGGTGTGAAGAACTGACTCATTCGAAAAATCCCTGATGCTGGGAAAGATTGAAGGTGGGAGGAGAAGGGGACAACAGAAGATGAGATGGCTGGATGGCATCACCGACTCAATGGACATGAGTCTGAGCAAACTCCGGGAGCTGGTGATGGACAGGGAGGCCTGGCGTGCTGCAGTCCGTGGGGTCGCAGAGAGTCAGACAGGACTGAGCGACTGAACTGGACTGAAAGTGCATAAAATGTGAATCACAGGAAAGAAGTTAGCGTTCCCTCCTGACACAGAACCCAGCTGGAAGGGGCAGAGAACTGTCTGAACACCTGCTCTCTGAACCTTGATTAGGAAGTGCTCGATGCTTCACCCCGATGGGTCGAGTCCAGATCCTTGGGGCCACGGGAGCCTCCATTTCTGATAAGCGTCTGCGTGTTCCCAGCCCCAGGGCCATAAGCAGAGGCGCCACGAGGTAGGGGCCTCACAGAACCCGCCTCCTCTACCAGGACAGTCTTCGGGCCCCGGGCGGGGAGGGGCTGAAGCCCTCCCGCTCTGTGTGTGCAGAGCATCGTGGCTTTCACAGATTCAGACATGGAGCCGAGTCTCCGGATGCAGAGCTCAGATGGACTTTGACCTTTCCGGACTCCTCGCTGGGCAGAACTTCAGTTATTAGGAGCGTGGGCTCTGGAAACAGCTACCCACTTACTCTCTGAGCCTCAGTGTGTCAGCTGAGACTCGAAGACAGTACTGACTCCTCTTCACAGGATTGTTGCAAAGACTAAATCGCTGACATTATATACATAAACCCTAGTGTTTGGTTTATAGCAATCTCTATACAATAGAGATTATACTATAAGTGTCTGTTATCTTTTTTTACTCTTGTCAGCATTTTTTTCTTCTTTCTATTTTTCCTTCATAGAAGTGATATCTTATTGTTACTGTAGACATGCATTGATTTTTTAAACTTTTGCTTCGAATCTCTGTAATAAATTATTCTCGGAAATTGATTGCATTCATTTTCACAAACTCCATTTAAAAGGTTGACTAAACCGAGCGTGAAAAGAGTTCATTGTCAGCAGAAAGGCATCCACAGGGCCCTTGGCCTGTTTTCCATCCATGTGGATAAAATCACCTGCTGGTTGAGAAACTGAAGCATTTATAATGGAGTTGAAACTCGGGCACTCCTCTCAACCAGAAGTCTTCCTGTGATATGAGTGCTTTTCTTCACACAACGTGTGTGAAGTGAAAGTGTCTGTTGCTCAGTCATGTTCGTTTCTCTGTGACCCCATGGACTGCAGCCCGCCAGACTCCTCTGTCCCTGCAATTCTCCAGGCAAGAAGACTCGAGTGGGTAGCCATTCCCTTTTCCAGGGGATCTTCCCAACCCGGGGGTCCAACCAGGTCTCCCGCAAGGCAGGTGCGTCCTTTACCATCTGAACCACTAGCTCAGGTCAGTCACTCAGTCACATCTCACTCTTTGTGACCCCATGGACTGGAGCACACCAGGTTTTCCTGTCCATCACCAACTCCCAGAGCCTATTCAGACTCATGTCCATCGTGTCAGTGATGCCATCCGACCGCCTTATCCTCTGGCATCCCCTTCTCCTCCTGCCCTCAATCTTTCCCAGAATCAGGTTCTTTTGCAATGAGTCGGTACTTTGCATCAGGTGGCCGAAGTATTGGAGTTTCAGCTTCAGCATCAGTCCTTCCAAAAAACATCCAGGACTGATCTCCTTTAGGACTGACTGGTTGGATCTCCTTGCAGTCCAAGGGACTCTCAAGAGTCTTCTCCAACACCACAGTTCAAAAGCATCAATCCTTCGGTGCTCAGCTTTCTTTATGGTCCAACTCTCACATCCATACATGACTACTGGAAAAACCATAGTCTTGACTAGACAGACCTTTGTTGGCAAAGTAATGTCTCTGCTTTTTAATATGCTATCTAGGTTGGTCATAACTTTCCTTCTAAGGAGTAAGTGTCTTTTAATTTCATAGCTGCAGTCACCATCTGCCATGATTTTGGAACCCAATAAAGTCTATCACTGTTTCCATTGAGTGATGGGACCAGATGCCATGATCTTAGTTTTTTGATTGTTGAGTTTTAAGCCAGCTTTTTCACTCTCCTCTTTCACTTTCATCTAGAGGCTCTTTAGTTCCTCTTCACTTTCTGCCATAAGGGTGGTGTCATCTGCATGTCTGAGGTTATTGATATTTCTCCCGACAATCTTGACTCCAGCTTGTGCTTCACCCA
Source organism: Redunca redunca (assembly GCA_006410935.1). Lineage (NCBI taxonomy): Eukaryota > Metazoa > Chordata > Mammalia > Artiodactyla > Bovidae > Redunca > Redunca redunca. The sequence goes on along the minus strand of SJYQ01003679.1, from coordinate 203,074 downwards.
GCCTGGCATTTCTCATGATGTACTCTGCATATAAGTTAAATAAGCAAGGTGACAATATACAGCCTTGACATATTCCTTTCCCGATTTGGAACCAGTCTGTTGTTCCATGTCCAGTTCTAACTGTTGCTTCCTGGCCTGCATGCATATTTCTCGGGAGGCAGGTCAGGGGGTCGGGTGTTCCCATCTCTCTCAGAATTTTCCACAGTTTGTTGTGATCCACACAGTCAAAGGCTTTGGCATATCAATAAAGTAGAAATAGATTTTTTTGGAATCTCTTGCTTTTTTGATGATCCAGTGGATGTTAGCAATTTTATCTCTGGCTCCTCTGCCTTTTCTAAATCCAGCTTGAACATCTGGAAGTTCACAGTTCACGTACTGTTGAAGCCTGGCTTCAAGAATTTTGAGCATTACTTTGCTAGCATGTGAGATGAGTGCAATTGTGTGGTAGTCTGAGCATTCTTTGGCATTGCCTTTCTTTGGGATTGGAATGAAAACTGACCTTTTCCAGTCCTGTGGCCACTGCTGAGTTTTCCAAATTTGTTGGCATATTGAGCGCAGCACTTTCACAGCATCATCTTTGGAAGTCCCCATACTTGTAAGATATAGTCTAAATAAGAGCAGAGGGGGGTTACAGAGACTTCCTAACTAGTAACCACTCTGTTTAGGATCATCCAGTATCTCTTAGTCTAGCCACAAACCACCAGCAACCTTGACCCCCACCCCTGCACTGATCCCAAGCCATTTCTAATTCATCTCTAGGTGGTGTGACCCCACCCCCACTCCCAATAAATGGCAACCGAACTGTCCTGGGAAGAGCACAGCCCCCAGTGGGCAGCTAGGGTAGCTGAAGATCTGTCTCCTCAGACGGCGCCCCCCTGGGCCCCGGGACACTCCGGAGCAGGTTGCTCAGGGGCTGTGTGCTGTCACTCTGGTTTTGCATGCTGTGTGCGGAGTCGCTCCAGTCGTTCGTGACTCTTAGTGACCCCGTGGGCTGTAGGCCACCGGGCTCCTCTGCCCACGGGAGTCTCCAGGCAGGAACACTGGAGTGGGCTGCCATGCCCTCCTCCAGGGCGTCTCCCCAACTCAGGGATCGAACCTGTGTCTCTTGTGTATTCTGCACTGGCAGGTGCAATCTTTACCACTAGCACCACCTGGGAAGTCAGCTACATGCAGCCTCATGAATTCTGCATCCAGCTGCTTCCTGGCCTGTCATCCCCTGCTCCCCACTTGCCCACTGCTTGTCAGGCAGGCAGAGCTCTTTCTTCCTCTTCCATCTTCACAGATGAGATCTGCCGAGAGGCCGGTAGTGTTCCGCACGTGGCTGGGTACCCCTCTTTAGAGGGGCGGAAGGTCTTGTGGGGACTGAAAGAGAAAAAGTGCACAGCGAGCTCAGACTTGCCCCCCCCCACCCTGTGTCCCCAGTGCGGGGGATCAGTGGTATCAGTGCTGTTCTTGCAAAATGTGATATGAAACTGGAGACTCTCACGTGTCCAGAAGTATCCACTGGAGTTTCCACGTTTCCTCTAATTAAATTTTATTCATTTTAAAAAAGAATTTGAGATGCATTTTTAGAACATTATTTGGTTTTCCACCATATAACTTTGCCTTTTTGTTATAGCTTTAAAAAGGGACCTTGGGGACCTAGCAGAGAACTTGAATGCATCACTCCGGGATTTGAGTTGAGCCTCAGCATGTCCATCCCTGCGTTCAGTCTATCACATCGCAGTGAAGAAGGCATTGTTCTGCTCCCCAGCATGGCTCCAGAACAGAGACAGGAGGTCAGCTTTCTTTATGATCCAACTCTCACATCCATACGCGACTACTGGAAAAACCATAGCTTTGACTAGATGGACCTTTGTCAGCAAAGTAATGTCTTTGCTTTTCAATATGCTGTCTAGGTTGGTCTTAGCTTTGCTTCCTGCCTCATTAACAGGGTCCTTTCTCCCTGTCAACTCATCAGTCCCATTTGTCCCCCTTCCCCAAATCCCTCACTCTCTTCTCCCCTCAGAACTTTCTTCATCTCCCGATTCAGGTTCTCACGTCTCTTTCTTTCTCTCCACCAAGTCGTTCATCTCAGCAAGGAACCCCTGTCCTAGAAGAGGCCTCTTTCGAGCCTGTGTGCCCCCCTGCGCCCTCCACTCTGTTTCTTGGTGGGGAGGGTGGTCTTCCCACTGCATTTGTTTCCTTGCCAGCCCACCTTGAAGTGTGGTATCTTTAACCTCTTGAAGCTTGGTATCACAATTTTCTAGAAACTTTTAAAGACAGCCCATGGCCTTGGGCTCAACTTTCTGAGGAGTGGGGAGGGAGATGAAGAGAGAGAGTGCAGGCAGGGGTGCTAAATGGGAAGGAAATGGAAAGTCAGGATGGAGGGATGCTGATCTGACATCGAGTGATTCTGAGCTGGCATCAGGCTCACGAGAGAAAGCCTGTGGTCCTGTCTTGAGAAGCCTCGCTGGGCAGGTGGGGTGAAATTGCCTGTCCCACCTGTGTGCAGCAGGAGGTGGGGGAACCCACCTGCCAGCGTCCCCGACTCTGGCTCCCGCTGGCCAGAGCTTGCGGGCCTCTGTCCTCTCCACCTGCTGGCTGCGTTATCAGCCCTCAGCGTGTCTGGTCCAGGACCTCTGAGCAGGAATATCGGGTTGGCTCCCTTCTGCGTCAAGAGGTGTCGATGATACATGCCCACCACATCCACCCACCCCTCATCTCTATCTGTCTGTCTATCATCTATCTGTTTATCCATCCGTCCATCTATCTATTATCTGCTGACCTATCTAATATTTATCTAATATCTATCTACCCACCTCAGACAGAATGAAAACCAGTCACAGAAAACTAATAAACTGATCACATGGACCGCAGCCTTGTCTAACTCAGTGAAACTGTGACCCATGCTGTGTAGGGCCACCCAGGACGGACGGGCCATTGCGGAGAGTTCTGACCAAACACAGTCCACTGGAGAAGGGAATGGCAGGCCGCTTCAGTACTCTTGCCTTGAGAAGCCCGAAAACAGCATGAAAAGGCAAAAAGATATGGCACTGAAAGATGGACTCCCCAGGTCTGTAGGTGCCCGGATGCCACTGGAGAAGTGTGGAGAGATGACTCCAGAAGGGTTGAAGGCAGGAGGAAACGGGGACGATGGAGGGTAAGATGGTTGGATGCATCGCCAACCTGATGGACATGAGTGTAAGCAAACTCCGGGAGATGGCGATGGTCAGGGAGACCTGGCGTGCTGCAGTCCATGGGCTTGCAAAGAGTTGGACATGACTGAGCAACTGAACTGATCTACCCACCCATCTGTCGTCTTATCTCTCAGGTTCTCTGTTCTCTGTTTATCTATCTCTCTGTTATCTATCGACCCATCATCTATGTATCTGTCTGTCTACTGTTTAGTGCCTAAGATGCGTCTGACTCTTTTGTGACGCCATGAACTATAGCCCTGCCGATCTCTGTCCGTGGGACTTTCAGGCAAGAATACCGGAGTGGATTGCCTTTTCCTTCTCCACGGGATCTTGGAGGGGTTGAACCCGTGTCTCCTGCCTTGCAGGTGGATTCTTTACCATGAGCCTCCAGGAAGCCCTCGTCTATCTACCAATCTACTGCCTACCTACCTATGGACCTTCCTACCTGCCTGTCTGTCACCTGTCTCCAGAGAGCTATTATCTGTTTATCTATTCTCTCTCTTTCTACCGTCTGTCTGCCTACTACCTACTTACGTAACCATGGTTTACAGGTAAGGAAACCACTGCTCTGGGAGATCGGTGACCCCGCCAGGCCCCTCCTCCAGGAAGGACCCGGCTGGGCTCACAGTAGCCATTCCTCTCTCCAGTAAGCCCTGTTACCTTCACCCCCTGCAGCCATCAAGGACCTGATCTGCCTAATTTCATCATGACATGGAAGGTTTAGGTGGAAAGAACTGGCTGCTTTTACCACCTGGCCCTTCAGCATTTCTTTTCAGGCTCAAGACAGGCTGGCTTGGGGAGAAAGTAACTTCCAGGGTCCCCACAGGCAGCAGAGGAGGTTTCCCCTGCAAGAGCTGTGGCAGGTGTCCAACCTTCATCACAGGCCCTGAGTGATGGCTGGGCCCCTCCGGGCCCTGCTGTGAATCATCGCCGCCCACATCTCCAGCACCTGGGAGGATGGTTTACTACACAGGATGAAATAATAATTCAGCTCTGTATTGACAAGCCAGGCAGTATATACTTCCTTGCCATGAAGGGGTGTGAATATTGTGCCACATTATTTAAATGGTAGGTATCTCAACAGACGTACAAATCTAAATGGACTTAATCCACGTCCGTGTGACTGACAAGCGTGCGGTTCGGGCTGTGTGGCCTCAATTGACCAAAGAACAATTGAGTCTGTGTTTTTGAATGTGGATCAATGACACGCCATTGACGGCGTCGGCTGAGCAGTGGTTGAGCCTGTCACTTGAGGTGAGGGCCAACGTAGCTCAGTTTAAAATGACAGTAAGTGACCAGCCCGTGTCAGCCCCGCGAAGCCCTCCTGAAAACTGCACCATAAACTACATTCCTGTCTGCCCTCCGCTTTCAGTGACAATCCAGACAGTGCAGGAAAGAAACCAGAAAGCAATCGGTTAGAGCTGAAACTCTGGAAATGTTAGGGAAAGACGAACGCATGCTGAGGCTCAGAAACAGGAGAAGGTGCGAGAGCGCGTGCGATGGGGCTGCCCTTGTCTTTGCACTTGACTTTCACGGCAGCACAACACAGTGTGTTCTCCACAAAATATAATTCAGAGTTGAAGATCAACTGGAGGGGTTTTTTCTCCAAGAAAGCAGATCTCAGGGGAATTTTGTGTGGTCTCTGTCAGTCAACAAATAAGGCTCCTCCTTTGAGCCCCTCTCCAGCACACACCCTTCAGCTTCACAGAGAGACAGCTGGCAGAGGAGGAACGTGGACGGGTCACCTGGGGAAGGTGGGCTGCAGTTTGATGGAGCTTCTTCCTGGAACAGGTGCGTCCAGAGTTAAGACTCTATTTTCAGACTCAAGAGATGGCAAGAGGGATGAGCGGCACAGACCAAACATGTGAAGCATCATTTTTAACTTCATGTACATACACGTAATTTTGCAAAAATATATAAATACGACCATAATGCAATACTGAGTTTTGTTCCCTTTTTGTTCCTGTGGTTCTCACTGCTACCTACCCTGCTCCTTCCTCAGCTTCCTCCTAAACCAATCTAGGCTGTCCATCGCAGGGAGGCCACTGCAACCACACGGTACTCAGCCACACACACACACACACACACACACACACACACACGTCTGATCACACACCAGAGACCCCGTCTCCATTCTGTTTTCCCACTCCATTGTGTCTGGTGGATGCTGTTCCTGCCATAATCCTAACTCATTTCCAAAGCCACTTCTGATGCTTCCCAGTGTGGACACTCCGTGACACATTCAAGCATTTCTCTTGATCTTGGGCCGCTCACTTTGCGTCTGATGTCAGGCCCTCCGCACCGCGCCGCGCTGCTCACTTCTGTTCTTAGTTCTGTTCGGTTCAGTTCAGCCGCTCAGTAGTGTGTGGCTCATTGCAACCCCATGGACGGCAGCACGCCAGGCTTCCCTGTCCATCGCCAACTCTCAGAGCTTGCTCAAGCTCTTTTGTACTTAAACCTTATATAAGTCTCTTTTAATTTTCAGGATGGTTTTCTGGGAGCAGGACTGCTGGGTTGAAGTACAGATGGCCCCTGACTTATGATGGTTTGACTCATGGTTTTCTGACTTTACGATGATGTGAAAGAGACATGTATTCAGCACAAAGCACGCTCGGAGCTTTGAATCTTGCTGTTTCTCCTGCGCTGACGGCACGTGGCAGGACCCTCTTTCTGGGGATGGGCAGTGGCAGCCAGTCTCCACCAGCCCCAAGAGGACGAGGGCCAACGGGCCCCGCAGGACAAGCGCCTGTCTTTCGCTTTCAGTGCAGTATTCAGTAAGCATCACGCGATATTCATCCCATTATAAAACGTGTTAGATGCTCCTGCCCAAGCGCAGCTTAAGGAAAGTGTTCTGAGCACGTTCGGGGTAGGCTGGGTAAGTTGTGTTGTTTTCTAGGTTTGTGTAATCAATGCATTTTTAACTCTTTGGTCCACGGGATCGCAAAGAGTCGGACAGGACTGAGCGACTAAGTGCAGCACGCAGTACACGTTCCACTTAAAACAGGTTTATCTGACGTCATCCCCCCGTAAGTCAAGGAGACCTGTCTCGTTTCTGAAGCGGGCGGCTGTGGCCTTGGATGCCAGCGGCCCCCGAAGGCTGTGCTGTGGCCCCTTGCTCGGCGTCCTGCCAGCGCTGGGTGTCTCTGGAATGATTGTCTCCTTCTTGCCAAAGAAAACCAGTTGATGCTTCACTGTTGCTTTAACTCACATGGGGTTTGGACACCTTTTCACAAGTGTGCCTGCTTCTTTGCAAGTCACGTTTTCTTTGCCAACTTTTCTACTGATTTCTTATCTCTTTTTTATTTTTAAGATGGGTTTTTTTCCTCCCTTCAAAGTTGTGGGTAACACTCTTTCTGTCCTCTGCTTTTGGCCAGTCCCCGTGCCTGATAGATGCCTTTGTGGCCATGTTTAGACTGGGCAGTGTTCCAGGGCCTTCCTGCTGGACGTGTGGTCTGGTTGCACCCTCTTCCTGTCTGAAGTTGCCCATGTTGTTGTGAATACTTTGGTCCATGGGTTGTGATCAGATGTGAGGAGCTTGCCTTGGAGGACAAAAATTTGCCAGTCTCTCCCTTCTGCTGGCGAAACACCAACACTCCAGACAGCGGCGCTTCTGAGAGCCTCAGACCCCTAGTGTGGCCGCACAGGGGAGAGGTCCGTCCACCCGCCATCAACAGCGGCCCTGGGTGGGAATGTGGCTTCAGTGCGTTATCCTAGTCCAACCCGACAGACGCTGTCATGAAGAACTGACCTGCTGTGAAAGAAAGATGGGGGGAAGGAGGAAGGAAGAAGAGAGGGAGGGAGAGAAGGGGGAAGAAAGAAAGAAAGGAGCAGAGAAGAAGGGGGGAAGAAGAGTAAAGGATGGAAGGAAGGAGGGAGGGAAGAAAGAAGGAAGGAAGAGAGAGGGAGGGAGAGCAAAGAGCTACAGACAGAGACGCTGCACTGACCTGAGGGCTGATCACACCTCGTGACCACGCGACTGTTAGTCACTGTCTGGAAAGACGATGATNCTTTTGGCCAGTCCCCGTGCCTGATAGATGCCTTTGTGGCCATGTTTAGACTGGGCAGTGTTCCAGGGCCTTCCTGCTGGACGTGTGGTCTGGTTGCACCCTCTTCCTGTCTGAAGTTGCCCATGTTGTTGTGAATACTTTGGTCCATGGGTTGTGATCAGATGTGAGGAGCTTGCCTTGGAGGACAAAAATTTGCCAGTCTCTCCCTTCTGCTGGCGAAACACCAACACTCCAGACAGCGGCGCTTCTGAGAGCCTCAGACCCCTAGTGTGGCCGCACAGGGGAGAGGTCCGTCCACCCGCCATCAACAGCGGCCCTGGGTGGGAATGTGGCTTCAGCGCGTTATCCTAGTTCAACCCGACAGCCGCTGTCATGAAGAACTGACCTGCTGCGAAAGAAAGATGGGGGGAAGGAGGAAGGAAGAAGAGAGGGAGGGAGAGAGGGGGAAGAAAGAAAGAAAGGAGCAGAGAAGGAGGGGGAAGAAGAGTAAAGGATGGAAGGAAGGAGGGAGGGAAGAAAGAAGGAAGGAAGAGAGAGGGAGGGAGAGCAAAGAGCTACAGACAGAGAAGCTGCACTGACCTGAGGGCTGATCACACCTCGTGACCACGCGACTGTTAGTCACTGTCTGGAAAGACGATGATCACCTTGTGGTGATCAGATGTTTGGAAAACTGTTGCCTATAGAAGCTCGCAGGATGATCTCGGCTGTGTGGCTCCAGAGCAGGACGGAAAAGCAGGATGCTTTCCCGTACACTAGTCACCTTCATCACTTCTCGGGGGTTATTTTAAGAAAGGCACGGTCAGAGGAGAGCTGGTCCATTTGCAGGCAGTGAGAGGAGGAAATTGAGTAATAAAATTAGAGCAGAGATAAACAATTAAAGACTAGAAAAACAACGTATAAAATCACTGAAAGCAAGAGTTGGTGCTTCCAAAATACTAACAAAACTGACCAACTTTTATCTAGACTGATGAAGGGGAAAACAGAGAAGATTCAAATAGTTGAAATCTGAAACTAAAGAGGAGATATTACAACCAAGGTTACAGAGATGAAAAGGATTATAAAATAATGCTATGGAGAGTTGTACCCAAACAAATTAGGTAACTTAGATGAAACGGGTCAGTTTCAGATACATACATCCAACCTGAAACAAGCAACCAAAACTGAATTAGGAGGAAATAGAGGGTCTGAACAGAGCTGTAATTAGTAAGAAGATTGAATTAATGTAAAAACTTCTCAACAACAAAAGTCCCGGACCACTGGCTTCACTGCAAATGCTACCGAACATTTAAAAACTAACTAAGACTAACCCTCCACACAGTGTCCCCCAGACTGACGAGGAAACACCCCCGAGCTCACAGCGTGAGGGCGTCATCACGCTGACGAGCGCCCACATGCAGACACTTCAGGAGGAGGCTGTGGAGCAGGGCCCCAGCGCACCGCAGAGCTCGCCAGCAAAGCCTGGGGGAACGCAAAAGCACGGTGAGGGCATCATAAACTAGAGGTGCGTAGGAGCGCGTTAGAGCGAAGAGAGTCCTTTAAAAAAACTAAAAACAGCTACCATATGCTCCTGCAATCCCACTCCTGGGCACGTATCTGGAGAAAAACATAACTCAGAAAAAGATGCATGCACCCCAAAGCTCACAGCGATGCTATTCACAACAGCCCAGACATGGAGACGATGGATGAGGAAGGTGTGGCCCATGTATACGGCAGAAGACCGCTCAGCCGTCAGAAGAGGAACACAGGAACACAATGATTTCCAGCCACATAGCTGCCCTAGAGAGGGCCACACTAAGTGCAGGAAGTGGGACAGAGAAAGACAGCTACAGGGTGACATCACTTATTTGTGCAATCTGGAGAAAAGACACAGACGAACTTATTTAGAAAGCAGAAATAAACTCACAGACAGAGAGAGCAAACGTATGTTTACCACAGGGAAAAGGTGGGTAGGGAGAAATTAGAGCTGGGAGTTAAAAACAAACACTACTATATTGCTTGGCCAGCATTGCTTGAACTTTGACTCAATGGGCTATACTGCTTGAACTTTGAGCACGAGTCAACTCCACAGCCGCGACATAGCTTTCCCTCAGGCCACACCTCTGTTCTATCGCCTCTCGCCAACACTGTCCTGCACAGGACATCAACTGGATTGGCCTTTTCCAGTGGAGAGCAGAGCTGACTGCGGGTAGCAAGATTTTCACTTAGTATAAAAGGTCTAGAGAAGAAGCAAGGTCCCCAGTAACTGCTGTGACTCCCACCTCATTTCTGCTCCCCTTACTCAGAATGCTCTATGTCTATAAATTAGATTTATAGACATAAACTGAAACTCACCATGTATGGTTTATTTCCCAGAAGGAGCTTTCTGGCCACATGGCTTTATTCAAAAAGGTCACCCTTAGCAGGAAGAAACCACTTTAGGAAATATTTGTTACACTCTCTTGCTGTCAGGGGTGTTGATATGACATCAGGCTGCCAGCCATGTCTGTCCCCTCTTCTTCCCTCACACAATCAGAAAGGACCAAGGACACGTTTAAAACAATTATTACAATTATTCAGCTCATCTCTCAACACTGCAAAAATAGCTATAAGTCAGGAGGTTAGCTTTTCCAATTTATTCTGTTGTAAATGGAGGTGAGAGCTTGATCTCAAAGTTACTGGAGGATGAAAAAAAAAAAAGACACAGGCGGAGAGGGTGAAGAAGAATCATCTCTTCTGTGTGCATGAGTCAAAAACAACATTCCGGGCATAGAACTTGAGGGGTGAGGATGTGCTGAAGTGTGCTTGGAGGGGCCCGAGTGGCGGGTCCCGTGAGAACTGTCACCGCTCCTACGCACACCCCAGCTCCTAAAGGAGACTCTTCAGTGGGTAAAAAAACTCAGCTCGTCTGCATTCCGCTTGGAAGTTTGGAAAGGCAGAAGCTGAATGAAGGGGTTCCTCAGCGGCTTTTAAAAGTGGTATGGGATAACAAAGGTAATGCTGCATTGAATTCTCACCGGGATACTTTCCATACTTTGCTCTCTCCCCAGAAACAAGAAAAGGCAGAGGCACTTGCATTGAGAAAGTGATGCTCTTCAGGGATGTCGGATTATCGAGTTTGGAGGACGATGGCAACCCGTGTGAAAGAGCTGGTATTTCTGCACTGCAGACCAGGGGTGGAGCCCCGAGTTTAGGGTCCTCAGGATCTAGGAGGCTTCAAGGCGGCATCACGTCCCCAAAGGCAGCAATGATCCGGTGCCTTTGGTCACTGGGAAGCCACCCACAGCCCTGCCCGCAGGTCGACATGGACGTGAAGTGACAATCCCAAAGCAAATCTCCGAGGACAGCCGCTGGCTCAGATCCCCTTCCCGCCCCGGGTCCCTGCCCAGCACAGAGCAGACTCGAAGGCTGGCTTCCCCAACCCAGCGCCAGCCTGGTCCCAGGCTTGTCTGGTGGGGGACAGAACAAGATCCTCGACTTTCATGCTACAGGCAGGACCCGTTCCTCCCGAGACAGACGTCTTCCCAGGACCAGCTGAACACGTTCCTGGAGCGGTGGCCTCGGCTTCGCCACAGGCCTTGGCGGCTTAGGTGCTGAGAGGCCGCCCACCCTGGAGCTGGATTTTGTCTACAGGGAGGCTCCCGGATGGGGCTCCGGAGCCCGGCCTATTTCAGGAAGGCCTGGGCTGCCTCCTGTTATCAGCGCCCACAGCCTCACACTCGGGTTATCTGGAGCAGCCAGCCAGGGCGACGTGTGAAGTGAGGAAGCGCTGAACCCCTGGGGACACGGGCCGTGAGTGCCCTCGGGGCAGGCTTCCTGTCGGAGCTGAAGGGGGCCGGGGGAGGCCCTGGGGGAGGCGGCACCCTTCCACCAAACACGGGCTGGGGCTGCAGGCATCCCCTGAAAGACGGGGGGGTTAGGGCGCCTTTGGGCCCCGCTCACCTCCGGGGAGAGACTAACATCGAGGGNCTCGAGATTAGAACAGAGATCCCAGTGCCACCCCCTCCTGGGCTCCTCTCCCCATGCCCGCTGTGGCCCCACTCAGCTTCCAGACGGTCCTTCCATCAGGATGACCCCACTCACGATCCCCTCGCCTCCAGGGTGGACGGAGAGGGAGGTCACGGAAGCCTCCTTCCTTCTGCCTCGGAAATCACTGGGCTGCGGCCTTGTCCCAATTCACCCAAGAGCCCTGCGGGCCTCAGCCTCTGAGGCCCTGAGAGGGAGCTGCTGCGTGTGTGTGTGTAAGTGTGTGTGTCCGTGCGTCTGTGTGTGTGTGTTTGTGCAGTTGAGTGCAAGGAGATGGGGAAGGAGAAGAACAGAGTTGAGAACCAGAGAGCAAGACGAGATATGACTTAGCCAGTGGACAACAACAACGCAATTTAATCGAGGGGGAAAGCGCTGCTGCTGCTGCGGGGGAGCCTGGCAGGCGCCGACCGTGGGGCCGCTCAGAGTCGGACACGACTGAAGTGACTCAGCAGCAGCGGCAGCTGTCCAGCCGCTCAGTCGTGTCCCACTCTTTGTGACCCCATGGACTGCCGCCCGCCAGGCCTCCCTGTCCATCACCAACTCCCGGAGTTTGCTAAGATTCATGTCCATCGAGTCAGTGATGCCATCCAACCATCTCCTCCTCTGTCGTCCGCTTCTCCTCCTGCCCTCAATCTTTCCCAGCATCAGGGCTTTTCCAACGATTCAGCTCTTTATATCAGGTAGACAAAGTATTGGAGCTTCAGCTTCAACATCAGTCCTTCCAATGAATATTCAGGACTGATTTCCTTTAAGATTGACTGGTTTAATCTTCTTGCTGTCCCAGGGACTCTCAAGTCATCTCCAGCACCACCATTCGAAAGTATCAAATCTTTAGTGCTCAGCCTTCTTTATGGTCCAACTCTCACATCTGTACATGACTACTGGAAACACCAGTAGAAAAAAGAGGAAAATGAGTAACCAGAAAAGGAAAGATAATGCCTACCCCCAGAAAAACTTCAGGAAATCTCGTTGCAAATTACACACACAAAGAGAAGTATATGTGAAGTTGCAGTAACTGTTGTTCTTTTTTTTAATTTATCCTTTGAAAATTTCAACTTATTCAGTTGAAATTTAGTTCAGTTCAGTCGCTCAGTCGTGTCCGACTCCTTGCGACCCCATGAATCGCAGCACGCCAGGCCTCCCTGTCCATCACCATCTCCCAGAGTTCACTCAGACTCACGTCCATCGAGTCCGTGATGCCACCCAGCCATCTCATCCTCGGTCGTCCCCTTCTCCTCCTGCCCCCAATCCCTCCCAGCATCAGAGTCTTTTCCACTGAGTCAACTCTTCACATGAGGTGGCCAAAGTACTGGAGCTTCAGCTTTAGCATCAGTGGAAGACCCAGCCCCAAACACTGGGAGGCAGGGTGGGCACAGCCTCCACAGAGGACTCAGGGTCCAGGGGGGTTGCATCCACACGGGGGTCCATCCTGGGAACAGCACGTTGCTGAGCTGACCTGTGACAGGGGGGCCTCTGTCACATAGAGGGTCCCTCGAAGCTTGGTTCAGGGTCAGGGGCTGCCCTGGGCCTTCAGTCGGAAGTCCTGCCTGCCCACCTATCTGGGAGCATCCTCGGGCCCCAGGGTGCACTTCACCTGTCGACTCAGTGCAATTTGGGATGGAACCACTTGGGATGAGAGATGGCCCAGGGAACAGACAGGCAGTGCCCAGAGTCTATGGAGGTGGTGCCCAGGGTCCAGCTTGGGGCTCACAGACTCTTCTCCTTGTATAAGATCACACCGTGTGTGTACCTGTGTCGTCTGTATCTATGCCTGTATGCCTATCTCCATCTGTATCGTCCACTCCTATGCCTCTCTCTGTGTATGTACCTCCACACCTTTACCTGTACTTAGAGCCACACCCAGCTCTATTAAGGTTACATCCCTCACCTACAGACCATCAGTACCCACACCCGTGCTTGTAACAGTGTCTGCACCGTGTACCCCTGACCTGTATCTCTGTATTTATTTCTGTGCCTATATTCACACCCATACCGGCCTCTGTACTGTCATTTTAAATGTAATTTGGAGAAGATGGAGAGGTATGAGGTAAAGGAGGCCATGCCCAGAGGTCAGCGTGAGCAGTGCAATGCTTTCCTTATACGTGTGTTCGTCCCATCTTTCACCTAATTGGAATACCTCATTTATATTCTCAAGCTCTGTTTCTGCATTTATGCACTGTGTCATACATGCATTCTTTAAAATCATTATACATCCCTATTGCTTGAAAAAATATCCACCAGCTAGCCCTCCCACAGTATACAGACGCTTTCCCGGGAGGTTAGATGCTTAGACCTTGGCGATGTACAGGCGCCTCGGCGGTCGTCTCTGAGTGAAGCCGCTTTGGATGTGGAGTTGCGGTCTAGGATTTCCACCTCACACTTGGGCTGTTCAGCTGAGATGTAAACACTGGGCGTCCTGAAAGCACTCCCTGAATCGCTGCCTGGAAGGTCTGTCTGTGTCCCCAGCGCTCACTGGCTTTGTGCCCTGGAGGGGGAGGGCATCCAGCATCAGCGCAGGTCTTCAGGGGCCCAGGGGCCCAGGGGCCCCGCGGCAGGGACGCGCACCTGCTCAGACCTCAAGAGAAGGCGGACGCCGTCCACGCGCTGGAGCTGCCCGTTACTTCACTCAAACCTGATGCCCCCAGGCATTCACACAAGTCCTAACAGTTTTCACAGAAGCTGTTGACTTCAGGTGTTTTAAACATCCCGTGAACAACAGAAAATCCGATCATAATGCCCCTCAATACGGGCTCCTCTTAGGCTCGCCTGGGAGCTATCACAGTCCTCCGAAGTGGTTGATGCTTTAATAACAATTTTGCTGTTGCATAAAATTAACCTTGGATTATCTGGAAACGCGTAATCTCCTGTTATCAGCCTCTTCTGTTAAACCCTTGCTAAGTCGCTTCTGTCGGCTCTCTTTTCAACCCCATGGACTGTAGCCCACCATGCGCCTCTGCCCATGGGATTCTCGAAGCAAGAACACTAGAGTGGGTCGCCATGCCCTCCTCCAGGGGAGCTTCCCGACCCGGGGATCGGACCTGCGTTTGTTGTGTCTCCTGCGTTGGCAGCGGCTTCCTTACCACCGCCGCCAGCTGGGAAACCCCTTAAACCCTTGAGAAGGCGTTCAAAGGTTGAGGACTGTCGAGTACACTAAACTGACAGGGCCAGGTGTGAAGAGCCTGGATTAAGGACACAGCGTTGAACTGGGTGACATCGATGGGCAGAGAGGGCACCTCCGAGGCTGCCGGACCCTGCGCAGACGCTAAGATCACCCCTTCCTCTCTGGGGGTCTGGATGGGCCCGAGACCACCGTGGAGCCCAGGCTGCTCGCACTCGCACTCAGGCGGTGCCAACACAGCCTTCTTCTGGCTGAATCAGGTTGGTCGGAGGGGCTTTGGGCCGGTTGCCCCTGGTGGGGGTCAACCCACCAGTTTATGCTTCTGCCACCCTGAGAGGCTCTAGAAGGGATGGCCGATGTGATGCACGGGAGAGGGGGTTTGGGGGCTCTGAGCAAGGTCTCGGGCCGCCCTCCGCCACCCCTAGCCCCCATCTCCACTCCTTCCTGAGGGCACCTCTGCCCAGACTCCTCCCTGACACCCACCCCGACAGGTCCTCCACTGGCAGCTTGCCTCTGAATAATGACTTGTGTTCCAGAGAGTTACAGTCTCTCTTCTCCTAGACTGACGCTCAAGTATCTTCATAGGGGAACGCATCCAAATAAAGCATCACGTTTCTGAAAGCTCGGAGGACAAAGGCGCATTTCGTGGCCGATGTCAGGAAACGTTTGTCGGAAACCTGAGCGAGCTGAGTGCTGTGTCCATTAACAGGAAGCTGGTGTGGTTTATTTGTGATTTCGTGATGACAGGCCCCCTGGTAACTGTGCTTGCCTCTCAACGCACTTGTTCGCTCCACAGGTGAAAGCATGGGCTCCCCGGACACCTGTGCGTTTCTGGCTCCATTCAGTCCCGCCTCCTAGGGGCTGACCTGGCTCTTCCTCTGCTGAGGCCGCCTTCCATGTGGTCAGATCCAGCTCTGACGCTCCGCGTCCCTGGCCGTCCTCATCTGCCTCTGCTCCTCACTCCTGGGCTGAGCACCTTCACCGGGGTCCCCATTGTCCACCTGCCTCTGTCCACAGCCCGATGAGCACCCTGCAAGTCACGGGTGGTGGTACCACGGCAACCCTGAGCTGGAGAACGCTGCTCTCCCGGCCAGAGGCAGAGTGGGGTAAACCCGGAGACCAAGGGCCTGCATGTTTGCCAGATGAGACCTTTATCACCACCCGTCTTGATTTGTTCTCCCTGGAATGACACAGTTTATTTCTTGTGATATTTATGTGTGTGTCCTTTAAATGTATTATCCACCCATCCTGATGCAACTTGCCTGGAATTTCTTTCAAATTAATAAAAATATTTTTGGAGCACAAGAACGAATATTTTACTCCTTGTCGAGGTCTCTATCCCTGCTCCGGCTCACAGCTGAGAGGCTCCAGGGCTGTTCAATTCTTCAGATAAAACCCACTACGGAGATTTGCTGCACGAGGCTCCTGTTCTGTTGGCCTCACGTACATCTCACTTTCTGTTTTGACAAGTTAGCATGGGAGCTGGTTAGGAGGCATGCACTCGCATACCTGTTTCTACGAATTCAGAACAGGCGTATTCCATAAACTAAAAAGCATTCGGAAATGTATACAAGCAAATGAAGGCCAATTGCTATGTGCATAGGTAGCAGGCCATTGTCATTAATCTGTAAACCATCGTTAATCAACAGGGCTGGAAGACAGTCATCTATCTCAGAGCAAATCCAACAAAAGTGAGTAGACAAAACACACAAGGTCCAAACCGACACTTTCGGTCCCGACGGGTCCGGGTGGAAGCCCGGGTGTGGCATTCGACGGCTGTCGGGCCGGTGCGCCCATGCACTCTGGGCGAGGACGGTGATGCCTACACTGGACTTGGGTCTTGGAGATGCAGTGCCTTCCCTGATGAAGCTCGAGGGCAGCCGTGTTCCTAGCATTCCTCACTGTCATCACGAAGGCCTGATTCCAGGTTTCTGTCAGGTGGTCGCTCAGCAAACGCCCACTTGTCACATGGTGCACACCTGGCCTGGAGAAGGCAGGCGCCTGCCTGGTGGCACCTCTGTTGGAGGGCTCAGCAGCCCATGGTGGGAATCTGAAAAAGGTAATGGAGTTCACCTCTGTGGGAGGTGGGGGGGCGAGGCGTAACGACGATGCTGCCGTGATCACCCAGAAGGAGGAAGAAAAAACAGGATTAAAACAGAGCCGTGAAATGTGACCCTTTGGTAATTTTCTGGTGCCGAGCACAGAGTCTGTTTGGTGCAGGGGGTCTGGGTGATGCTGAGTGATGGAGAGAAGAAACCATTCGCCCCAGTGCCTCTCCTTCCGTCTTCCTCCCTCCTTCCCTCCGTCTTGGTCTCTCTGAGTCTCTCTGGATGGACAGACAGACAGATGCTCGGCCGGCTCGCACGGGGAGGTCGGGCTCCTCCCTGGGCTCTGAGGATGAGCATCAGCTTCTGGATCCACCTTGTGGACATCAAATCATGGCCTCGGCATTCCAGAAGACAAAATGGTAACAGATTGCAAACTGCATCAGACCCTATAACAACATGAGTTTGAAATCAAGTTGACTGCTTCCTTTCCACTTGCTGTGATTTTTCTGCACACTCCTCATGGTCACTGGTGTCTGAGGCTTCCTGCCGAGTGAGGAACGCTGGCCCCACTTGGCCTAACTCCCCGACGTTGCTGCTCATCCCGTGGCCCACCACGCACCATTCTGTTTGTGAGCGTAGCCCACATGGGCGGCGTGGCTTGGCCTCTGCCCGGGACCTGCCGGCTGTCTGCACCCTCACAGAGCAGTGGACACACGCGGTCACCAAATGCTGCCTCCACTGATCCTGAAAATGCTTCCAGTATAGCCTCCTCTCAAATGGCAGGCCACTCCAGTATTCTTGCCTGGAGAATCACACGGACAGAGGAGCCTGGCGGGCTGCAGTCCACGGGGTCAGAGACAGTCAGACTTAGCAGCACTCACTGTTCATGACCCTGGAAGTTAGTCTGAGCTCTGGGCTCATATTCAGAGCTCAGGGTAATTCAGAAGGGAAGATGCATGAATTTGCCCATCCAAGGCTTGGTGGGCTCCACCCTGGGTGGGGAGGGCGCGGCTGTGCACAGGTCCCAGCCCGCAGGGAGGGGAAGGAGCCCCCAGCGAGGCGTTTCTGAGCCAGGGACCAGCTGGGGGGACGTGGAAGGTGTGTCGGGAGAGCCCCGTCACTAGCAGACTCGAGGCGGAGATGGCTCGAGGCCCTCTTTCCTTGGCTGCCTGGCACACTGTGTCACGCAGGCTCTAATCCCCCAGCCGGGGGTGGAGCCCGCACCCCCTGCAGTGGAGGCAGAGTCTCAGCCACCGGACTGCCAGGGAAGTCCTTTAGAACCAAGGGAGAATCTTCCAGAATCTGAGTCCCTCGCAGGAACCTTGGCAGGACCCAGGTTCCAGGGGCAGCCCCTCAGCATGACTGCTATGAAGACAGACTCTGCTTCTCGAAAGGGGAGGGGAGGTCGTTGTCTAAATCACCACTGCTAATGTAGCTGAAAAATACTTTGGACACCTGATGTGAACTTCAGTTCAGTTGCTCAGTTGTGTCCGACTCTTTGCGACCCCATGAACTGCAGCCCGCCAGGCCTCCCTGTCCCTCACCAACTCCTGGAGTTTACCCAAATCCATGTCCATCAAGTTGGCAAAGCCATCCAACCATCCCATTCTCTGTCAGCCCCTTCTCCTCCAGCCTTCAATCTTTCCCAGCATCAGGGTCTTTTCAAATGAGTCAGCTCTTCACATCAGTTGACAGAGTACTGGAGTTTCAGTTTCAGCATCAGTCCTTTCAGTGAACACCCAGGACTGATCTCCTTTAGGATGGACTGGTTGGATCTCCTTGCAGTGCAAGGAACTTTCAAGAGTCTTTTCGAACACCACAGTTCAAAAACATCAATTCTTTGGTGCTCAGCTTTCTTTATAGTCCAACTCTCACATACGTACATGACCACTGTATGTTCCTGATGTGAAGAACTAACTCATTTGAAAAGACCCTGATGCTGGGAAAGATTGAAGGCAGGAGGAGAAGGGGACAACCGAGGATGAGATGGTTGGATGGCATCACCGACTCAATGGACATGGGTTTGAGTAAACTCTGGGCATTGGTGATGGACAGGGAGGCCTGGCGGGCTGCAGTCCTGGGGTCACAAAGAATCAGACAGGACTGAGCAACTGAACTGAACTGAACTGAATGTAGCTGGTTTCCTCCCATTCACTTGAGAATAAGTTTTGGGAGGCACAGCTTCTGGCCGTAGATAGTCTTGAGTGAGAACATCCAGGAGACGGGGAGGTGGCAGGGCCCCGCGAGGAGCAGGGGAGACAGCAGGACGCAGAGCCCATGGGGGGCCCCGGGGCTCTGTGTGTCCCCTCGGACGCCAGCGAGGGCCCAGGGTGTCATCTCACATCTCCCTTTGAACTAGTTTTTGGGGGCAAGGGTAAATATCATCATGGAGAAGGGAATGGCAACCCACTCCAACCCATTCTTGGCTGGAGAATCTGATGGACGGAGAAGCCTGTTGGGCTACAGCCTATGGGGTCACAAAGAGTCGGATGCGACTGAGCAGCTAACACAAATATCATTAACTTTTATAAAAGTCGGACCTGGGACAGAATACGAGACCCTTAACCAGCGTGCACAGCTGGGGGTCAGAGCTTCTAGAAGCCCAGAGTCCGAGCAGCAAGGGCCCCACCCTGCGGCCCCGCTCTGCAGGCCTCCCACCGTGACCCTCGATAGGCCTGTGTCAGACGGGGGCGCATGGCCGTCACCGGCTCCTCCCTCACCCTGGGCCTCAGATTCCACGAGGTCGTCTGATTGAGTATTTTTGAGTATTTTTACCCATGTTGAGCTAGTGAGACCCTCTCACAGCCCCCATTTCTTCACAGCTGTAATGGAGACAACCCCAGCATTAACATGTGCAAATGACTGTTCTGTCCCAAATATTCTTGTTAAGATCGTGTTAACCGCCGTGACTGTTGATCTTTATTTCACCAGAAGAGGACTCTGAGCTCACGTCCCCTGGATGCAGAGAGGCTGAGTCCATCCTCGGACCCTGAGCTGATGCACGTCCTGCGCTGGCCCCTGACCTCCCAGCAGACCTCTTCTTCCCCATCACCTGAGCCGCCCACGGTGGCCTGGCTTCCAGGCCAGCAAACACTTTCCTCTGCTCCTGAAGATTCAGGAGGCCAGCTGGGGCTTGCAGGGCCTCCAGGGTCTCCCTTGAAACTCTGAGTCCAGAACCTGAGGAATCCAGGCAGAGGAGGGGCTGAGGAGCCCAGGACCCTGGGCCCGNGACACAAAAGAAGCTCAGAGTTAATTTGCATTTTATATATTTATTCATTTGCTTTTTACCTTTTCATTTAAGGCTTCTCAGTGAGATTTACAAGGATCTTGGTTCCCTGACCAGCCCGCTGCAGTGGAAGCCCGAAGTCCTAACCACTGAGCCACGAGGGAATTCCCCAATTTGCATGTTTATAGGCAAGAATTATTTGCATTGCTGTCATAGTTGTAAGACATCTCTAGGACAGTGAAGGAAAGGCTAGGCACTGGAAAGGTGTGCTCTCTAGATAATGGGTAATTTTCCTCTGAACCTCAAGTGCTCTGTACTCCATTACCTGCTTCACCCCACTCACACAGGCAGGAACTTTGTGCACTTCTATGTCTCCACTTACCTAGGGTCGTGCCTGGCACACCAGTACTGATAAATACTTGTTGAATGGCCAGATGAACAGTGGAAGCAATAAGAGGTCATTATAGGAATTTAGGGTCTTCTCAGGTGGCGCTAAAAGAATCCACCTGCGAATGCAGGAGACATGAGATGCAGGTTCAATCACTGGATTGGGAAGATCCCCTGGATGAAGACATGGGAACCCACTCCAGTATTCTTGTCTGGAGAACCTCATGGATAAAGGAGCCTGGCACGCTACAGTCCATAGTGTCACAAAGAGTCGGACATGAAGGAAGCGACTCAGCATGCATGCGTCCATAGGAATTTAGGTCCCACCCCTGCCCCAAATAAACACACAATATAAGTTTCAAAGTACATCTGCAGTGCTATGTTAGCTTCAAAACAGATCCAGCCACATACATCTCCATCTCACAGATTGTTGCCTGTAGCACTTTTCTATATGAAAATTATATAGTCATTACCTGTCTTAGTAAACTTGGACTGATACAACAAAATACTAAAGTTGAGTGGCCTAAACAACAGACGGTTATTTCCCACTGGAGGCTGGCAAGTCCAAGATCAAGGTGTTGTTGACAACCTGCTTCCAGGTTTGCAGAGTGCTGCTTTCTTGTCCTCACAGTGTGGAGAGACAGCACACTCTGATCACTTCCTCTTAGAGCACTAATCCCATCATGAGGGATGCACCCCAGGACCACAGTTAAGCCTAATTACCTCCCACAGCACCCACTTCAAATACCATCACATGGACATTAGCATTTCAGCATGCCAATTTCATTCAATCTATACCATTATTCATATCAGGGAAATTCTGTATGAAATTAATGAAAATACATGTTGTCCTTTGGACTGCAAGATCAAACCGGTCAATCTTAAAGGAAACCAACCCTGAATATTCAATAGAAGGACTGATGCTGAGCTACAATACTTTGGCCACCTGATGTAAAGGGCCAACTCATTAGAAAAGACCCCGATGCTGGGAAAGATTGAAGGCAGAAGGAGAAGGGGACAACAGAGGACAAGATGGTTGGATGGCATCACTGACTCAAAGGACATGAGCAAGCTCTGGGAGATGGTGAAGGACAAGGAGCCTGGTGAGTGCAGTCCATGGGGTTACAAAGGGTCAGACACAACTGAGCAATTGAACAACAACACGTTGTCCACAGCACACCCTCTGTGTTACCTGATTTTGGGCCTGGGAATTATTTTGCATGTGTGGTAAGTTGCTTCTCAGCAAGACAGTATATTAAAAAGCAGAGACATTACTTTGCCAACAAAGGTCCATCTAGTAAAAGCTATTGTTTTTCCAGCAGTCATGTATGGATGTGAGAATTGGACTATAAAAAAAGCTGAGCACCGAAGAATTGATGCTTTTGAACTGTTGTGTTGGAAAAGACTCTTGAGAGTCCCTTGGACTGCAAGGAGATCAAACCAGTACATCCTAAAGGAAATCAGTCCTGAATATTCATTGGAAGGACTGATGCTGAGGCTGAAGCTCCAATACTTTGGTCACCTGATGAGAACTGACTCATTTGAAAAGACCCTGATGTTGGGAAAGATTGAAGGCAGGAGGAGAAGGGGACGACAGAGGATGAGATGGCTGGATGGCATCACTGACTTGATGGACGTGAGTCTGAGTGAACTGAGGGAGTTGGTGATGGACAGGGAAGCCTGGTGTGCTGCAGTCCATGAGGTTGCAAAGTGTTGGACACAACTGAGCTACTGAACTGAATTGAACTGAAGTCGTTTCTGGGTTTCCTTGGTGGCTCAGTGGTAAAGAATCTGTCTGCAATGCTCAAGACCTAGGTTCAATCCCGCAGTTGGGAAGATCCCCTGGAGAAGAAAATGGCAACCCACTCCAGTATTCTTGCCTGGAGAATCCCATGGACAGTGGAGCCTGGTGGACTATAGTCCTTGGGGTTGAAAAGAGTCAGACACGACTGAGCAACTAACACTTTCACTTTAAGTCGCTTCAGCCATTCACAAAGACTAGAGCCGAGTCTTTGTGACCCTGTGGACTGTAGCTGCCAGGTTCCTCTGTCCATGGGATTCTCCAGGCAAGAATACTGGAATGAGCTACTGTTTCCTCCTCCAGGGGATCTTCCCAGCCCAGGGATTGAACCCACATCTCCTGTGTCTCCTGCATTGGAAGGCAGATTCTCTGAACCTAGAAGTGGGGTGAAGTACAAGAATCTAATCACTTTTCCTCAAGTCAATGCTTGAGAGACCACAACTGAAAGGTTAAAGGGTAAGTGGGCAGTCAGGAAGTGGTTTGGGAGTTCTGTGTAGTGGTTGGGTGCAGAAGCTTTGGTTTCAAACCAAACAATGCTGTTACCCTCACCAGCCTTCCTAGGAGCCCTCTTGCGTGTCTGTGCAGCCCTTCCTGCCCAAGCTCCCTTCTGTTTTCCATTTCCTTTCCTATGTCATAGGCATGGTCCGTGGTCTGTCTCTTCTTTCTGGACAATGAACTTTCATAAGCAGGGGCCATGTCTATCTAATTCCCCAACCTTTTTGGCACCAGGGACCAGTTTCATGAAAAACAATTTTTCCATGGACCTGGGCGGGGCAGGGGTGAGGATGGTTTTGGGCATGAGGCTTCCCTGGTGACTCAGACTGTAAAGAATCTGCCTGCAATGTGAGAGACCCGGGTTCGATCCCTGGGTCAGGAAGATCCCCTGGAGGAGGGCATGGCAACCCACTCCAGTATTCTTGCCTGGAGAATTCCATGGTCAGAGGAGCCTGGCTGACTATAGTCCAAACGATCACAAACAGTTGGACACGACAGAGCAACTCACATTTTCACTTTCAAGTGCATTACATTTATTGTGTACTGTATTCCTATTATTATATTTTGATGTATAATGACATACATATATAATATTGTAGTAGTTTCAGGTGTACAACATGATTTGATATTCGTATACCTTGCAAAACAATCACCATAATATGTCTAGTTAGTACTCAATACCACACATCATTTCAAATGTTTTTCTTTTGTGATAAGAACTCATAAAGGCTTATAAAATCTTGTAAAATCTACTCTTAGAAACTTTCAGATATACAGTGCAGTATTAACTAGTGTCACCACGCTGTACATTGGATCCCCAGGACTTAGCTACTTTATAACTTGCTGTTTGTACCTTCTGATCACCTTCACCCATTTTACCCACCCCTATCAAACCAGTCCATCTGAAGGAGATCAGCCCTGGGATTTCTTTGGAAGGAATGATGCTAAAGCTGAAACTCCAGTACTTTGGCCACCTCATGCGAAGAGTTGACTCACTGGAAAATATTCTGATGCTGGGAGGGATTGGGGGCAGGAGAAGGGGACGGGAGAGGATGAGATGGCTGGATGGCATCACTGACTCGATGGACGTGAGTCTGAGTGAACTGAGGGAGTTGGTGATGAACAGGGAGGCCTGGTGTGCTGCGATTCATGGGGTGGCAAAGAGTCGGACATGACTGAACTGATACAATTACAAGGGGCTTCCTGGGTAGCTCAGCTGGTAAAGAATCTGCCTGCAATGCAGGAGACCCCGGTTCAGTCCTTGGGTTGGGAAGGCACCCTGGAGAAGGGATAGGCTACCCACTCCAGTATTCTTGGGCTTCCCTGGTGGCTCAGACGGTAAAGAATCTGCCTGCAAATGTGGGAGACCTGGGTTGGTAAGATCCCCTGGAGGACATGGCAACCGACTCCAGTATTTTTGCCTGGAGAATCTCCATGGTCAGAGAAGCCTGGTGGGCTACAGTCCATAGGGTAGTACAGAATCCGGACATGACCGGGAGACTAAGCATAGCATACAATTACAAATAATTTTTAGCATAAGTATGCCACAAATATTACTTGGGACATACTTAAAAAATTATTAACTGTTTATCTGAAATTAAAAGTAAAAAACAACAATCCAACTCCTTGTCAAGAAAGCATTTCCTGGGACTTCCCTGGCAATCCACTGTTAGGACTCCATACTTTCCCTGTAGAGGGCCCGTGTTTGATCCCTGGTCTGGGATCTGAGATCCCACAAGCCCCATGGTGTGGCTTTAAAAAACAAATAAAATAAAATAAAATAAAATTTTAATTAAAAAAACAGGGTGCTCAGGCCTGAGGGATGGGATGAGGAGGGAGGTGGGAGAGGGGTTCAGGATGGGGAACACATGTATACCCATGGCTGATTAATGTCAATGTATGGCAAAAACCACTACAATATTATAAAGTAATTAGCCTCCAATTAAAATAACTTTAAAATATTTTTTAAAATTAAAAAAATTTTAATTAAAAAATCAATTAAAAAAGAAAGCATTTCCTGTCTGGCTCCTGACCCCCAAGGATACCCACATCCCTATATCACTTTGCTTGCCCCTCCTCACCACATCCACACTTGCAATTCTGTAACTGTCAGTCACCTATGAGATGGTGATCTCTTTGAGGCAGGAGGCTTATCTTTTGTGTTTTATTTTTAAAAGCTTAAGGAAAGGAATGAACACTAATCTGTGGAGTCTTACCCCCACAATCAACAAGGCTTTGTCTAATTCCTCTCACACCCCTAGGCTTAACAGGGCCTGGCACACAGTAGGTAACTGTGAAATGAATGAAGGAAGACAGAAGAGAATGGACTCAGACAAGAGGCTGCCCCTCCTTGCCTGGGCTGTCCTATTGCAATCAGGGTTGCGTGAGGGGTGGTAGGGGGCAGAGGAGACAGCATGTAGGCCTGGGACCCCAACATTTTGCCCATATATGAAGACTAAGCTAGAGATCCCCAGGGTGTGATAATGAGTTTACTGAGTGCCAAGTTAAGCTTCTACTGCCTTCTATATTTAAAAAAATGCACATCCTGTAATTCACTAGTGAAAATAGTAACCACAAATGATGTGAAGTTTCTGAATACTGCAACAGTACCCGGGCTAAACATATGACTGTGCACTTGGTGGCTCAGCTGTTAAAAAGAATCCACGTGCCATGCAGGAGACCCTGGTTCGACCCCTGGGTCGGGGAGATCCCCTGGAGAAGGGATAGGCTACGCACTCCGGTATTCCTTGGCTTCTCCTGTGGCTCAGACGGTAAAGAATCCGCCTGCAATGCAGGAGACCTGGTTTTGATCTGCGGGTTGGGAAGATCCCCTGGAGGAGGGCATGGCAACTCACTCCATATTCTTACCTGGAGAATCCAGAGGAGCCTGGCGGGCTAGTCAGTCCATGGGGTCGCAAAGAGTCGGACATGACAGCGACTGAGCACAGTGAACTTGAGCGCTCACCCTGACTATCCATCCAATCAGGTGTGTGTCTGGCTTGTCACTCAACAATATTTACTGAGCACCTACTACGTGAACAGGCACCATTCTCAGCACTGGGGGGTCTAGTGGTGAGCAAGACAGATCACGTCTCTGCTCTTATGGAAGTTATAATCTACACTAACAAATAACTGCTGAACTACTTCCCCAAAATTCACACATTCAATTCGATTGTGTTCCCTGGAAAAGAATAGGATGTTGATGATTAACGGCAGAGGAAGGAGAGCTTCTAGGGGGAGGCAGAGGCCTTCCTGAAGAGGGGATAGTGAAGCGGAGATCTGAACACTGAGACACCGGCAAAAGGACAAAGAGCAGATAAACAAGAGTATTCCAGCCAGAATGTGGCTAGACGGCAGGCTTACCTGGCTGGGGAACAGCGAAAGGGGCTCATGAGGCAAGCATGAGTGAAGTGAAGCAGCAAAGTTAGAGGAGGAAGTGCTGGGCTGTGATGACAAAAAAATGGCTTTATCATGCTTCCCCTATCCATGCTTCATTTTTTTTTTTTTTTACTTTCTTTTAAAATTTTGACTGTGAAGGGTCTCTTCATTGCAGTGCTCAGGCTTTCTCTAGTTGCAGCTCTTGGGCTTCTCCTGCTGCAGAGCAGGGGCTCGAGAGCATGGGGGCTCCATAGTAACGGAGGGCTCTCTAGTTGCTCTGCATGTGGAATCTTAGTTCCCCACCCAGGGATTGAACCGGTGTCCCCTGCATTAGAAGGCGGATTCTTAACCACTGGACCACCAGGGAAGTCCCTTGTGCCTCATTTTCCTATCAGGGCTCCCAGCTCCTGGGCCAGCCCCACTCAAATCTCAGTGCAGCAAAGCTGCTGGAATGATCAATCCAAAAAACACAAGTCTGGAAAACACACACACACAAATCTGATCTTGTCACTTCCCGACTTGAAGCATGTCAGTGGTTCTTCACCTTCCACTTCATGAAAACCCAATTCATGTCTTCTCTAATGGAGCCCCCCTTTTGTCCAGGAACCCAGAGAAGAGCTGGCCCCAGCCCCAGCTCTGGATCTAGCTGACCTATGAGGGCTCCCCACCCACCTCCCCAGAAGGGATGCATTCAAGAAGGGAGAAGTCATGTAGGGGAAGGTGCTGGACAGAAGTTTCCATGCTTTTAGGGAGAGAGCCACAGAAAGCCATGCTCTAACAGCATGAAGGAGGAAGTGCAGAGGGGCCTGAGAGCTTCAGGCGGCCAATAGTGAGTGGAGAGAACCAACCAGAGGCTATTGCCAATGCTGGGGCCAATCAAGCAAAGAGATCGGAAGTCCCTCAGACCTCCACGAGGTCACTGAATGCTTAATTAACCAACCCCAGAGCCTGCCGTACCCCTGCACTTCCTGCTTTGTGGGACACTGAATCTTCTTGTTTAAGCTTGTTTGAATCTGGATGTTTTGCTATTTGTAGTGAATGGTACCTTGATGCCTTTGCCCTAGCATCAAGGTTGTTTGGATTTCCCCTCTGGCTGGGTTTTCAGCCACTTACCTCACTCCTTCAGCTCCTACCCATGACTCCAGTCAATACCCTTCCAATTCCCACTGACCTGGAAACTCCTACTTGTCCCTCAGAACCCAGTTCAAAGTTCATCTATAAAGTCCTCTGATACCCATGAACATACCATGAACTTCCTTCTCTGGGCTCTCCTCTAATCCAGAAAGTTCTCATTAAAATAAAATAAAAATTGTTTGGTAGAAACCAACACAATACTATAAAGCAACTATCCTTCAATTACAAACAACTGAATTAAAATAAATTTTAAAAAATTATTTATTTGGCTATACTCAGTGTCAGTTGTAGCATGCAAACTCTATAAACTGGGCATATGGGATCTAGTTCCCTGACCAGGGATCGAACCTGAGCCCCCTGCATTGGGAGCATGGAGTCTTAGCCACTGGACCACCAAGGAAGTCCCCTCATTTTCTAAGTATTTATTATCCTGGCCCCTGGGAAGCTAGGGAATTTTATCATGAGAAAAATATAAATAATTGGACAATTTCTAATTTAACTCCCACTAAACATCCCTCTATATCGAACTATTCCATCTTAAATCTTCACATCAGTCTTTGTCAAAGGTCCGTTTCTCACAGATAGCTGGATTCAATGCAATTTACCAGCAATGGACCAGGTAAACTACAACTGCAAATCTTGCAAAAGAAATATGATTCCCCAGTGTCAATGAAAGTCATCCTGGGAAACTGATGGAATCTGGGAGGGTTAGACCAGCTGATGATTGCCATTTCTGAAGAAACTGATCTAACTGATAAAGGACTCAAACATTTTTTGTTGTTGTTGTTCCACCCTGAGACCTTACCTGACTCCCTATTTGCCAGGTACTATGGTTACAACCAAGAATAAGAAAAACTGCCTGCCTGCCTCAGTCTTATCCTCTTGAGAGTAAGATTGACAATAAACATGTACAACTTAGTAATTTCATATATTAATAAGCATTATGAGAAAAAAATAAGCTAAAGGCAATGATGAATGAGATTCTATTTTTTTTTTTTAATTTTTATTTTAACTTTAGTTTACTTTACAATACTGTATTGGTTTTGCCAAACATTGACATGAATTCACCACGAGTGTACATGCGTTCCCAAACATGAATCCCCTCCCACCTCCCACCCCTAACATCTCTCTAGGTCCTCCCCATGCACCAGCCCCAAGCATCCTGCATCCTGCATTGGACATAGACTGGTGGATGAATGAGATTCTAAAGTAGGCTACAGAAAATAGTAATTTTCTGGCAAGGGTACTCTGTAAACTCCATGTTAAGAGAGTATGCCCAGGGGCAGAAAGGCTGTCTTGATTATTAGAGTGGGTCTCCTGCAACCATGACTGCATTACATGATTCTGTCCCACTGGCCACAGTTGATGGGACCAGAGGTAGACAGCTGACCCAAGCTAGGCCAATCAGATTCTTTCCCAGGATTTTGGACATAGAATACTAGTTACTGAATTCCCAGGGTATCAGAGGGGAGATGACTCAGCTTTACGGCTGGGGCAGTTGTTGGACAAGTGCAGAGATTAAAAAGAAAAAAAAAAGCCAGCCTGCAGAAGGAAGATGAGGGAAGCAGACACCCAGACAGAAATGGTTACAAACTGCAGATTCAGAGGGACAATGGTGAGTGTCTTGGGTTCTGAGGAGTTACTGGTTAGAGATCAAGTCTCT
This sequence comes from Redunca redunca, assembly GCA_006410935.1. Lineage (NCBI taxonomy): Eukaryota > Metazoa > Chordata > Mammalia > Artiodactyla > Bovidae > Redunca > Redunca redunca. The sequence continues at coordinate 174,636 of SJYQ01003679.1, read as the reverse complement.
TGTAAGGTCCAGCTGGGAGTCCTGCTTTTGGATTTGTCCTAATTCTTTCAATAAATTCTTCTCACGGTTTAAGTTAGTCTGGGTCTGTTTCTATGTTTTGCAACCAGCATTTCCAAGAATGAAAATACTGGTGATGAGGGTGATGGTAAGAGATAACATTTGCTGAGTGCCAGGCCTTGTTTTAAGATCTTTACATAGATCATCTATTTTGATTCTTACAAATTGTTGAGGTAGACACAATTGTTATCCCCATGGTGCATAAGGAAACTGAGCTTCAGAAGCCACAGTGAGTAAGTAGCAGAACCAGCTTCTGGCCTCCACGATCTTCACTGCTCCACTTCACTCAAAAAAGCACTGGGGGATGGACCTGAGGTTATTTAAAATCTGTGAAGTCCTCTGACACATTTCTTCTGATCCTGAGAAAAACCCCAGAGCAGAAGATATGTGCTGCTTCTCAGACAACTCACTCCAAATGAGGAAGTGGCCACATCATCTTTATCAACTCAGCAGTCTGATCATCCACTTTGTTAAAACAGCCACATTCCCTCACTGAGAGCTAGAATTTCTCATAAGCATACTTGATGTCTTAGAACTGGAGGCTCTGATGTCACTCAGGTCAAGAGTTGAGGCTGGACTCTGGGTTGTCAAATGTCTCACGCTAAACCCTCAGAGCTGATCAACTTTGCTGAGCCCCAGTTTCCCTATCTGAAACATAGAAACAACAACAAGAATAATAATGCCTAATGTGAAGATTCAATGGACTAAAGATTCAAACACATGGACTAAAGTGTTTACCAGTATAATTTAAAACCCACAAGTATTTGAGGCTCATGTAAATACACAATAAATTGCAAGCACTGTTATTCTATGTCCTTTCAGTGCAATACTTGTTGTTTCTGTCATTACCCCTTCTTCTGGAAAAAGTACCCTACTTCTCCTTGGGAACTTTTCCTCTGTTGGATATCATCCCCGAGGGACCACCTATTCCTGGCTGAGGAATGGTAACATGGGCTCAGTTAGCCCAACCAGAACCCTCTTCTTAGTATCTGAATCTTTAGCTGAGTCGCATCCAAAACTGAGTGGGAAAAATACAGAGGAACCACAACAGGAAATATTTAATAAGAGTTAATGTGTTCCCATTGAAGAACACAGACAAGACTGGCCATGAGCTCCTGTGGTGGCCCACATGATCAGAGCTTCCCTGGCTCCTGTCTTTTCCAAGATCTGGTTCTCTGGTTTTCCCATAGATTCTTTGACTTTCTCAGAAATTTAAACTCCTATAAAGTCTCCAAAAAACCAAGCTAGGCAGAACTGGTTTTCACTGCTTGTCATCAAAGTACATGATGTACTTTTCAAAGAATGATTAGGTCTCTGTGAAACTCAGCAAATTCTTTAATCCCCTTTCCCTCTTCCCCTGGACAAGGAGAATGTATTAGCAATCTACCACTGGGTGACAAATAATCCTAAAGCCTGGTGGCTTTAAACAATAAATATTTATTAACTCATAACTGTGGGCCTGAAATTTGGAAGCAACTCTGCCTAGTGGTTCTGGTTTAGGATCTTTCAGGAAGGCTGCAGTCAAATGTCACCCAGCGTTGCTGTCATCTGTCAGCCCCAGCTGCTTGACCGGGGCTGGAAGACTGACTTCCAAGATGGCCCATTCATATGTCTGTTGTCAGGAGGCCTCTGATCCGTATCTGTTTGAGTGTCTTCACCGTGTGGAACCAGACAGAAGCCGTGACACATCACACCAGGCAGTCCTCCTCAATGTGAATGCCAGGAGGCGGCGATGAAGACGACTGGGGGCCACACAGGGGAAGCCCAGAAACCCCGTAGGGGGCCTCTGTAGCCAGCTACCATCCTCCTTTCGCTGAGTCATTCCTATTCACCCCAAGAAGAACATCTCATTTCAGAAACCCTGACAGTGATTTACAAACAATGGGTGGAAGGAGGCGGTGAATATGAAGCTGCAAAACAGGCAGAGTGAAGGTCTCCAGTCTAAGGACTTGTTCTGGAGAACTGGAAAAGAGGAAGATATAGCCTTTAGGGAAGGGAGACACAGGCTGCACTAAGTCCAAGGACAAAGAGCAGTATAAAACCTAAGTGTTCCTCCTGGGCAGCCCCAAAGAAGGTTTGACAGACAGTTCAGGCCTGCTTGTCAATCACTGCTCCAAAGTCAAACTGGGTTTGAGAACTGGAGTCCACGAGTCCAGGCCGCTGCCAAGCTGTTACATATGGGCTGACAAAATGTTCCCCACAACACTCATGTTGAAGCTCCAACCTCCCAGTACCTCGGAATGTGACTGAATTTGCAGACAGGGATGATAAAGAGATGAAATCCAAACTGGGCTGTGAGGCTGGGCCTTAACCTGATCTGACTGGTGTCCTCGTGAGAAGAAGGCATTTGGACAGACAGAGACACCGAGGGTATAGACAGAGGCATGGAAGGAGAGAGCAAAAAGTCAACTGTGCAAGCCAAGGAGAGGGGCCTCGGGAGAACCGAAACCTGCCAACACCCTGATCTTGGACTGCCCGCCTCCAGAACTGTGAATCACTTCCTGTTGTTTAGGCCACCAGTCTGTCTTCCGTCATGGCAGCCCAGACAGAATGAAGCTCGAGCTGCCACTGTTCTTTGAGGCAGCTCCTAACCTCTGCTGTGTACTGGGGTGTCACAATCAGATGTGAGCCCTTCCTTTCCAGACTCAGGGAGGTGAGACAGGTCTGGGCGTCCGTGGCCAGCTGGTAAGGATGGGCCTGGCGTGGAGCCGTAAATGCACCTGTGCACCCAGAGGCTCTGTGTCCACTCCTGGTTCTTTCTGCAAGCTCCTGCTGGGCCCAGGCCTCCTGCTCCTCTCCTCCGAGGGCGGCTCTGCGAGTACAGCTCCTGCGGCCAGCTCCAGCAGCCTGCCACCTTCTCTCTAGCTGCAGAGCACCTTCTGTATTCGTTCCCGCACTTCCTTTGGTCCCAAAGACACCATCATCTCAGCTACCGGAGGTCCTTGCTGAGGACAAACAAGAGAAAATGTTGCCTTAAACTGCCTGAGGAACACTCACCTGGCCTCAGCTGCAGGAGTTATGTCCAAGCCAACGCTGGCACCGGTGTCTGTATCCCAAGGAGCTGGGTGTGCACTTTATGAGCTTCAATTTCTGAGACTAAGGATGGGTCCCAGGGCCTGGTCTCCCTGGGTTGGTATGTCCCTTCCCCCAATCAACTGCCAGGTCTCTCAAGGGGGGCAGCATGTGTGTTTCACTCATTCCTAGATCCACTGCACCTGGCATGGTGCTTGCACATGGCAGGTACTCAGTAGGTACTATCTGTTGAATGATTGAATGAGGGGAGGTGGTCATGTTCCATTCATCTCTGTAGCCCACAAACTACACTTAGTGCTACTGGTCAGTATCAGCTGAGTGGGTACAAGAGGGCTTCAGTCCAATCCAGCCACCTGCCTCACCTGCTGTCCACTGAGGGCCACTCGGAGGAGCTTCATCACGTTACTGTGTTTGATGCCTTCCAGACCATCTGACAGCTTCTTCAGTTCTCCATTCAGCACATCCTGAGTTACGTTTGTACCAGGTCCTTCTAAAAGTCTAGAAGAGAGCCAGTCCATAAGGGGCCAGCACAGGCCAATGGCAAGTTGGTGGAAGGGAGGACTTCAGAAGCTTATCCATCAGCTATAACATATTAATAAATGAATAGCACAATCGATGTTCAAGCCTGCTTGGAAGTGGAGGGAGATATCTATCACTCCCATCCTAGTTGGTGAAGAAATAGCAACCAAGGGACTATAAACACAGAGACTCCAAGCAAGTATGCATAAAAAATGGAAACTCAGAGGGTACTGTAAGAGAATTTACTAATTACTACCTGTGTCATGCAATCTTCATGCCTCAGTTTTCTCACCTGTAAAGTGAGGATAATAATAGTCTCTGTACCTCATAGAGCTATGGTGGGGCTGAGTTAAAACTTGTAAAGCACAGAGTGCCCTGGCTGAACAGACAGTAAGAACTCAAAAGTATGAGATCTTATATTTCAATAAAAAGTTAAATATTAGCTAATATATATCCAAAAGCTCAGAGACATTGCAAGAGGATCTAAAAAGAAACTTACGAATGAGTTAGATATAGGACGGAAGAATGAAGCCCTCTGAGAAATGATCTGAAACACGGCTTCAAGACCTCTGGGATTTTCCTGGTGGTAACGTGGGTAAGAATCCACCTGCCAATGGAGGGGACTTGGGGTCAATCCCTGGTCCAGGAAGATTCCACATGCATCAGGGCATCATAGCCCAGGCACCACAACTACTGAGCCTGAGTGCTTCATCTACTGAAACCCTTGAGTCTAGAGCCCGTGCTTCACAAGAGCGCCACCACAATAAGAAGCCCGCACACTCCAACGACAAAGTAGCCCCTGCTTGCTACAACTAGAGAAAGCCTGCGTTCAGCAAGGAAGACCCAGTGCAACCAAATAAATAAAGACTTCCAGGGGATGTAGCAGAGAAGAGCAGAAAGAAAGACATCAGGAGAACCCAGCACCAGTGATGGCCCTGCCACCACTTGCTATAACCATTCTTTGCCCACAAACTGGAACAGTTCAGGAGGTACAGTGGGCCAACAACCATTCCCCACTTTCTTGGCAGTCCAGCTGAGACCCTCTTCCAAAAGCATGTTTGAGCTCAAGAGAAAGTTCCTAATTAGTCAGGGCCAGACTTGCAAAAACTTCGTCCCAGCCCTGATTCGGAATTAGAGAAAGAGATGGGAGCAGAACTAAAGACGGGCCAAGGCTGGAGACCTTCACTAGTGCAGACAATCCTTGATGCCAACTCTGACACTGACCGCTCCTGAAATGGCCAGACACTCCATCCCCCACGCTGACTTACTGGGAAGCTGGCAGGCTTCCAGCTCAGGAACAGGGTTCATGNAAAAAAAATAATAATAAAATTAAACCAAAAACCCCCAAAAGATACCAGTGTGATTGTATTGTATTGTATCTTTTGTGTAAAGAGGTGGAAAATAAGGATTATCTAGATATAATTAAAAAGAGTAGTAAATCCAGAGAGGGTTCTGGAATGGGGCAGATGAGGGGTAAGGATTAAAAATGGGTCTCATGGGTTTTCCCTGGTGGCTCAGTGGTAAAGAATCCACCTGCACAAAAAACAACAAAAAAAAAAGAATAAAAACAAAAAAAGAAAAAGAAAAAAAAAAAACAATAAAAAAACAAAAAAAAACCAAAAAAAAGAATCCACCTGCCAATACAGGAGACAGAGGTGCATCCCTGTTTCAGGAAGATCCCATATGCCAAGGAGCAAAAAAGCCCATGTATCACAACCGCTGAGCCTGCGCCCGAGAGCCCGGGAGCCACAACCGCTGAGCCCGCGCCCGAGAGCCCGGGAGCCACAACCGCTGAGCCTGCGCACTAGAGCCCGAGAGCCCGGGAGCCCGGGAGCGACAACCGCTGAGCCTGCGCCCGAGAGCCCGGGAGCGACAACCGCTGAGCCTCTGCACTAGAGCCCGGGAGCCACAACCGCTGAGCCTGCGCACTAGAGCCCGAGAGCCCGGGAGCGACAACCGCTGAGCCTGCGCCCGAGAGCCACAACCTCTGAACCTGCGCCCGAGAGCCTCAGCGCCACAAGAGAAGTCACCGCAGGAGGAAGTCCATGCACCGCAGCTCGAGAGTAGCCCGATTGCCTTGAGTAGAGAAAAGCCTGCACAGTACTGAAGACCCAGCACAGCCAAAACGACATCAATAAATAAATAACATTATTTTTAAACAATAGGATTCCTGATATATACATTTAAAAATAATTTCTAGGTTTTAAACCCACATTCAAGAGGTTTGAATGAACGAATAACAAATTTTAAATTAAAAGTCTGCAAGAATGGAGTTATATACACATTTCTTTGACTATGCAGACCTTTCACAAAGGAAACTGCTATTTGGGACTGTCTTTCTGTTGGGGGCTAAGTAGGAGGGAAGACAATTTTTGCTATAAACCCTCTTGGACTGTTTGTATTTTTGCCACGTTAATTATATTCTTATCTTTTCAAAATGTATGTTTTAACGGTACAGTGGTGGTTTCTTGTTATCAGGTGCTGTTCAAGCATTTCACACCAAGAAGCAGCAACAGAGAACACGACACTACATCCACTCTCTCACCCCAGCCAGCTGGATTTTCAATCCCTGCTCCTCCAACTTGCCAGCTGCATGATTTTAAACAAGTTACTTAGCCACTGGCTTCAACTTGCTGATCTGTACAGTGGGGATAACAACAGCGGTTCCTTTATTAGGTTGGCGAGAACTTAAGGGTGTATTCGCGTGCACAGCACACACCATGTCATGTGCACAGGTGCTCAGTTGTGTCTGACTCTCTGCGACCCCATGGACTGTAGCCCACCAGGCTCCTCTGTCCGTGGGATTTCCCAGGCAAGAATACTGGAGTGGGCTGCCATTTCCTTCTCCAGGGCATCTTCCTGACCCAGGGATGGAACCTGTGTCTCTCGTCTGCTGCCTTGGCAAGTGGGCTCTTTGCCACTAGCATATATACAAGTGCACATATCTTGTGCATGCGTATTATGTTTTTATGGGAGCATAATTGCTTTACAATGTTGTGTTACTTTCTGCTGTACAACAAAATGAATCAACCATATGTATACATATATCCTCTCCCTCTTGAGCCTCCCTCCCACTCCCCACCCCACCCCTCTAGGTCATCAGAGCACTGAGCTCCCTGTGCTATACAGCAGCTTCCCACTAGCTATCTACATATCTAACGTATATAACATATTGCACACACGTGTGTAAGCAAGTATACAAACGAGTGTTTGCTATTCCTATCAAACATAATCTTCACAACAAAACTGGGAAGTTAAGTAAAATGGACATCTGTGGGGTCTGCTGCTCAGCCCACATTCCCCTTCCTCCTGATACCAGGGCCCTAACACTCCCTGTGGAATGACGGCTCCATCCTCAGCCCACAAGCTCTGGCTGGGGGTCCACTCAAAGCCCCACATATGACCTAACCTAAGCCGGTCAATGCATCACGTTCTCCAGGCTTCTGTGTCTGGTTTGGAGGCAGAAAAACCAGGCCAATCAGGTCCCATCAGAGTGAATTTAAAGACACGGCTGGAGTCGAGGGCTGCGGTTCAGCCCTCTTACCCCCACAGTGGGGACAGTGAGAGAGACAGCTTTTGATCCTCAGGATCCTTTCTCCCTCTCACATATACTAAGACAATCTTCAGCTGGGCATGTGGCCACCAAGGTAAAAACGACATTTTCTGGACTCCCTTGTAGCTTGGCATGGCCACAAGGCAAGTGTTAAGGCCAGCAAGATGTGAGTGGAAACATATATAACTTTTAAGCCAGGGCCTCGAGGAGAAGGAGTGCCCCGTCCCCTCTCCCTTTCCTCCTTCCTCCTCGGCTGAACTATGAGCCACCACGGACCATGCGGACAAGAGCAAAACCTGGCCACATGCCACCACTACTGAGCTTGTGCTCTGCAATAGGTCCTCCTGCTGCAACAAAGACCCAGTGTAGCCCCCCAGCCCAGAGAAAGAGAGGGAGAGAGGGAGAGCATAGGCAAAAACCTAAAGACAGCAGGACCCTAGAGACGTGGACAGAAGCTGTTCAGCCTTGAACTACCTGATCCGAATGCAGGTAAGGGAGACACGCATGTATCCATCTAATACAGAACCTCTGCAGAAGGAGCGGCCTGCCTGCGAGAGTGTGTGGCACAGTCAAAAGGGGCAGAGAGAGAAACGAGGTGTCAGTGCCATGATTTTTGGCCCCTGCATTAACCTGGGCCTCAAGTCGGTCCTTCTGGCCTCTGCAGTGATGTACACAAATCACTCCCCTCTTGCTTAAGCCAGTTTTGGTTGCACTTTGTGCCCTCACAGTCTAAAGAGCCCTGTGACTGTGAACAATGAGACCTAGTAATATCTCCACCCTGCAGGGGAGGGAAGGGAAGCTCAAGGACGTGCAGGAACCTGGACAAACTGAAGTCACTGGCAGGTGAACTATTAGGTTGGTGTGAAAGTAATAACGGTTTGGCTTTGCTGATACTGGAATAGATTCTTAAATAAATGTGGTTTTGTTATACATCACTTTCTATTCCGAAGCACAGATTTTTATGCTCTAGGAATAAGCAAACTTATTTCTTGTTGGCAAAAATGCGTTGATTATATGGCTCCAATTTTGATGAATGAAGATGTGTTTGAGCCTAGTTATAATGACTTCAGAGTCTGAAACGATAATTACTTTTGCACCAACCTAACAACTGGATCAGTGAGTGGCTGGGCCGCAGTGGCAACCAGGTGGGTCCAACTCTGGAGCCAGAACTACTGCATCTTCCAGGGGAGCCCAGGCTTCTCCGTACCATGAGTGACCCTCTCACTGAGAACCTCTCGCTAGCTCTGGGGCCAGACTGCAGGCCTGACCGCCAAGCTCTGGAGTGGAGAGGGCCCTGGGAGGGAGACAGGGGAGGCAGGTGCAGACCCCGAGCACCGCCTGTGGGAACTCACCCCAGCACACGCTTGGCAATGATGTCCACCTTCTCCGAGATGGCACCCAGCTGCGCTCGACCCACTGCAGGGCGGGTCCACAGGTAGGAATATGCTGGGGAGACCAGATCTCGCAGGCGGCAAATGTGGCCCTAGGGAGAGAGGTGGTCACTGAATGCACTGGGAGTTGGGGGGCAGATCCTGACATGGGAAGGGGGAGGAGTGGGACGCCACCTGCTCCCTGGGTCTCCGGGCTCCTGACCTACCTGTCTCAGCAAGATGATCCTCTCCACGTAGGCTGGGTCTAGCACCTCTCTGTCCTGCAGCTGGCTCCCAAACGCCTCCTCCACAAGTGCCTGCAGCTGGCCCACCAGCTGGCATCTCTGGGTCTCATCGCCTACCAGCCGGCGGAGGTGCAGCCTGCAGGAGAAGCCAAGGGACCGTGCTGCTGCGGCCACCCCCAGCCCTGCCAAAACCCTTCTCCCCAGAGGAGCGGGTGGGCTTTGCAGAATGACTCCTTCCAGGAGATGCTCTCTGGAGCAGCGGGGAGACTCCCGATGGTCTGCCCATGACTCAGCTCCCCAGCGCCTCTCACCTGGCCTGCTGCCCTCCCCTGAGCTATCGTTTGAATTCAGGACTCAGTTTAAAAGCTCAAGTTTTGCTGTCAGGTCAAATTTTCTCCTTTTCAGAATTCTTCTAACCGCCTTGTTCCCTCCTTCAGAAGCAGCAGAGTCTCTAAGACTCCAAGCCTCAAACCAGGCCCTGTCAGTCCTCAGTCCCTGGGCTGCCCTCACCCTGTCCCTGGCAGGACTGGAGGGACCCAGGGCGTGAACAGCACAGGGCCGAGGGCTGTTCTGGAGGAGCGTGCCTTCCTGTCCCTGGTGTAGAAGAAAGGCAGGCAGCAAGGGACAGGTGACCGTCCCGTGAGCTCTGAGATCCGGCAGGCCTGTGAGTGAAGCCAGCCTTGCCAGACATCTGCAGCAAGTAACACAAGCACTCAGAACTCAGCATGCTCATCTGTTACATGGGGACAATGGAGCCTCCCTGACAGGGCGCTGGGCTGAGTAAAGGAGGGGCTGTCTGTGTACACTGAGCACAAGGCCAGTGTGGCCGCCACGTCTGGGAGCCGGAGATAGGCTGGGAGTCTGAGCAGAAGCTTAGGTGAGGCAGAGGTGGAAGGACAAGACCCTCTGGGAAGCAAATCCGGAGCATGCTGTGGCCCCAAAACATCATTTTCTAAAATGAATGAAGGGAATTCCCTGGTGGTGGTCCAGTGGTTAGGACTCCATGCTTTCACTGCAGGGGGCACGGGTTCCATCCCTGGTCAAGGAACTAAGATCCCTCATACTGCCTGCCAGGCACAGCAAAATAAATAAAAAAACAAACGAAGAGAAATCACGTGAAATTGTACTAAAGCTGTTTCTAGGACCTCTGTAGCTAGATAAGGCAGCGGGAAGAAAGAAATCAAGAGACCCTAGTGGCCATGCTTGAGATAATCCACGTAAGGTCCAGGGATCCATGCCTGCGATATAGCACACACTAGACAAACGTCAGTTATTACTACTACCTTCACCAAGCCACCAGCACTGCTATGACAACTACTATCTTTAGTACTGCTACTGAAATAGTCATAGCAGTGGCTTGATTACAGAACTACCTAAAGCAAACAGCTTCAGCTGTCTGAAACCTGCAGGCATCACCTGCATGCAAAAGCCATGGCCATCTTCCTCTGACTCCCCTCGCGCTTTGGGGAGGACTGGAATGGGTCACCAAGTATCGTCCCTGTCCTGACCCCATTTCTCCCCAGGATGTCACTTTCTCCGTGATAAGAAGGGTGGTATACAAGCTGTATACAACGTGCATGTTGCACTTGTTCCTGAATGTCCCATGCAAGAGATGCCCAGTGGGAGTTCCGTGGTGGTCCAGTGGTTATAGGACTCGGTGCTTTCACTGCCATGGCCCAGGCTCAATCCCTGGTCGGGGAACTGTGATCCCACAAGCCTTGCAGCATCCCTCCCCACCCTCCCCAAATAAACAAAAGCAGAAATACCCACCACTACAGTATGAACTTGAACCTGCCTCGTTATTTAACTTCTTGACATCTTGCGCTCGTTAAGTGCAAAACAGGGCAAAATCATACAAGTGACCCCATCTGATGGGGGAAGTAACATCCCTGAGGCAAATGCAGTTGATGTGAACCCCCTGGGCTCGCAGGTAAAGCACCAAGAGCCTGTCCCCAAACCAGCTCAAGAGGAGGCATCTAGGAGTCCCAGCCCCCCTAACTACAGACCTGTCCATTGGCTTTCCCACTAATGCCCTCAGCCCAAGATATGGCAACAGGGATCCAAACTGTAACTGCGGCTGGAGGTTTCAGAGAGAAGTTGGAGTGGTGGTGTTCAGTCTCTAAGTCGTGTCTGATTCTTTTGCAACGCCATGGACTATAGCCCGCCAGGCTCTTCTGTCCATGGGATTTCCCAGGCAAGAATACTGGAATGGGTTGCCATTTCCCTCTCCAGGGGATCTTCCCAACCCAGGGATCAAACTTGTGTCTCCTGAACTGGCAGGCGGGTTCTTTATCACTGACTCACCAGGGAAACCTTCAGAGGGAAGAACTACTTGAGATGTGAAAAACATGGCAAGAGACAGCACTCACTCACTGTACTGGCTGGGCTGGGGAGAGGTTGATCAAGCGTAACACTGATGACAAAGAACAAACCTACCATTTTACTGAGCACTTTCTCTGTGCAAAACAGCTTGAGGCTTAATTTAACTGAACAGTGGCACAAGGCCAGTACTGTTACTGGCCGCATTCTTAAAAAAAACTCTCAGCAAGTTAAAAAGATGTATTACCATTCCAGCCTTCACATGAGCCCAGAACCTGGGGCTGGTCATGGAGGACAGGACAGCAAACAAACCCAGGTACCTGACACCTCTCTTTGCTGGATCCCTGCTCCCCAGAGCAGCTGGTGGCGGGGCCACCCCTTTGGCCTCTGCCCCATCACGCCGACAGCGCTCCAAGGCCAGAGCAGGCAGCCTCACGATCCCTGAGCTCTCATTTCTGAGGCCGCCTCTACACCTCCAGGACTGGAGGAGCCTGCTAGGGTCGGGCACCATGGATCTGGCCCGATGGAGGGAGAGACCATGCAGGAGGAGCTGTCTCAAGGTAATAGTCCCATTTTAGAGAAGAGGAAACAGAGGCTCGAAGAGATTAGGTGACTTACCTGTGGTCACACAGCACTAAAAGCCTAAGACCACAGTCAAAAATCAAGTGTGACTCCAGACCCCACTAAAACATCCGCCACGGGGACCCAGCATCAGCAGGTGAGCCCTTTCCTCCCAGGGGCGAGTGCTCCAGATTCCCCGCTCACCTGTTGAATTCCGGAAGTTTCTCCAGGTCCAGCAGGGCTGAGTGGCAGGTGACCCGGCTCAGGTCAAACTGTGTGATCAGCTCTGGCAAGGTCCGGCCCATCTGGTTCTCTGAAAGTGAAGAGGCCCAGCTGCTCAGCGTTCTAACACCCCACTCCCATGTAAACCACCCATCACCATTGCATTTTAAATCACAAGGAAGGGTGACCAAACAGATTTGATTTCTAGTCATTTTATATATCAAGGGTCCAGATGAGCTTTCATTTGCAGAAAGGGTTCTGTTACTAAGGGGGACAAAAATCTTGAAAATAAAATCTGCCCATATCAACCCTCACTGCCCTAAGACATGAGCTGCAAGAACAGCCTGCTCAACTGTCTGGCTGTGGGCCAGGGATTCCGATTGACTGGTTTTAGATGGGGTCTGAGCAGAAGTGAACTTAATGAGCTTCCTGGGGGATTTCAAACTGCAGCCAGAGTGAGAAAGCTGAGCCAGGAGCTGCTTCCCTCGAGCCGCAGCTCTCTCCCACACGGTCAGCGGCATCCTGGTCAGCCTTGCTCCTCTGCCACATCTTTCACCAGCTGTGTGACTTTGTTGAGCTACTCAACCTTTCTGGGCCTCATAAGCTTCTAACAAACAGTGGTGATAATACATCCCTCTCATGGGTATTTTAAGGCTTAAATAAAACAAGAGCACAAAAAGCAGTAGGCAGACTATTTATGGCCATGTTTTCAGAAACCATCCCTGACCAAAGAGGTCATTCTACTTTGCGCATCATCAAGATGTGGGCCTGACGTCTTGGGTCAGCTTGGAATAAACTAGGGTCACAGTGAAGTCGCTCAGTCATATCCGACTCTTTGCGACCCCATGAACTGTAGCCTACCAGGCCCTGAGAAGCCTCTCAGCCCATGGAATTTTCCAGGCAAGAGTACTGGAGTGGGTTGCCATTTCCTTCTCCAAGGGATCTTCCCAACCCAGGGATCAAACCGGGTCTCCCACACTGCGGGCAGATACTTTACTGTCTGAGCCACCAGGGAAGCCAGGGTCACAATAATACTAGTAATACTCCCAGAGCACATAGTTTTATATAACAGCAGTAATCACAGGGTCTGTAGTTTTTGGGCTTATCGTGTAGCAGATACTGTGCTGGCACCCCATAGGAGCTCAGTGAACCCGAACTTAACTCAGAGAGGAAGACACTTAGCTCCATTTTACAGATGAGGCAACCAAGGCTCACAGATCATCAGCTTCTTTGAGGCCAGAGATTACACCTTGCTCACTGTTGTAGTCCCAGAACTTAACATGGTGCCTGGCTCAATGAATGGTGGACAAAGAAAGAACTCATGTAAGATCACACAGCCACGGCTTCCCTGGTGGTCCAGTGGCTAAGCATTCACCTTGCAACGTAGGGGACGCCAGTTTGACCCCTGATCTAGGATGATCCCATGTGCTTCAGAGCAACTGGGCCCGTGCACCGAGAGCCTGTGCTCCTCAACAGAAGCCACCACAATGAGAAGCCCGCAAACCACGATAAAATAAAATCAATAAACTAAAAAAAAATTACAGAGCCTTTGAACAGCACAGCTGGGACTGAAGGCCAGGTAGCTTGACCCAGGGCCCCAGCTCCTCACCACTATGGTCTCTCCAGGACCTCTCAGGGGAGTGAGTACCTGCAAACCCTGAACCGCAGTTGGTGATGATGTCGAGCAAGGCGTCTGGCAGGAAGCCAGTGGCAGCAAAATGCTCCAAGAAGATGTCCCCTTGCCTCTTGGACAGCTTGCTGCCATCCTTGTTGAGGAGCAGGGGCAGGTGGGCAAAGTGTGGGGGCTGCCAGCCCAGAGCCTGGTAGAGGAGCAGGTGCTTGGAGGTGGAGACCAGCCACTCGGAGCCCCGCAGCACGTGGCTGATGCCCATGTGGTGGTCGTCCACCACGGAGGCCAGGTGGTACGTGGGGAAGCCATCGCTCTTCAGGATGACCGGGTCCCCCTCCACGCTGGCCACCTCGTGCCGATTCCAGCCGTATACCAAGTCCTGGAAGGCTGGCGCCTCCCCCTCCAGGCGGAAGCGGATGGCAGGCTTGGGGTCCGTGGCCAGCTTCTGGGCCACCTGCGCCTGGCTCAGGCTCCGGCACCGATTGTCATACCTGTTGGGAAGCAGAGCGGGAGCTGAGAGTTACTAAGAGCATTGGTGATGGGCGTGAGCTGTAGCCGTGTGTCTGATAACCGTGACCCTGGGCAGGTCATTTACCTCTCTCAGCAGTTTCTTCAGTCTTGAATGGGGATAATAAAGTTGTTGTGTGGGAGAACTAAGTGCAATAACATAGCACAGCAGACTCAAGTCTGTTTCCTGTCTTCATTGGATGACATTCTTCCTGGTCAAATGTCACCCAAGCGGGTGAATCACGATGGGTGTTGCTAAGCGGGCAATCCCATTCCTCTATACAACTGACCCGTCCACATTGGACCATTCTAGTCACTGAGATTCAAAGAGATGTATGCCTGGCAGGTAGGGGATGATGAAGATTTTGGGAAAAAAAAAAAAAAAAAAGATTCTGGGAAAGATTTTTCTCTCCAAGTGAGCCTGAGAGTGAGCCACAAGCTGCTGCAACCACTTGGAACTGAGGGAGGCAGCAAGGGAGGCAGGGAGAGAACAAAAGAGGGTCCCGCCTTCTCAGAGCTGCTGGTTTCGTCCTGGAGTCCCACACCTCCAGCTGCTGCAGAATGAGAAGACACATGTCTACGTGCTCTATGCTCTGACTACTCAAATGTGGTCTGTGGGCTTCGAGCATCAGCCTCACTTGGGAGCCTGTGAGATATGCAGCACCTCAGCCCCTCCCCAGAACTGCTACATCAGAAGCTGCCCGTTAACTAGATCTTCAGGTGATTCTTCTGCACGATAAAGTATGAGAAGCTCCAGTTTGTCCATTTTAAACAGAGTATTTGTTACTTGCTCCCAAAAGTGACCTGACACACAAATATAACACTTGAAAGCACTGTCCTCCACACTGACCTAAGTGTTCAATCATAAATGGCTTCATGGATTCCAAGACAGAGCACGATGGTAATTTAAAAAAAATAACCCGTCAACAGGCAAACAGACTGTTTATGATTTAAAAAGCAATGCTGCAGTGAAGGTCATGACCTTGTATGAATATCCAAGCCTGTGTCCAAAGAGTTCACTGACACTGGAACTTGACTGCTATGCTGATGGGAGTACAGGCTAATAAAGGGCCACTAGACAGTATCTATCAAAGCCGCAAACTGACCCTGCAACTCCAAATCTAGGCAGTTAACCCAACACACACACTCTACAGACATGCAAAATGATGGGCATCAATATTGCTCCTCAGCACCCTCAATTTTTAATACAAAAGATTAGAGGTAACATGAATGTTCATTAGTAAGGAACTGATGAAGTGAGTGAGGATTCAGCCCTGTGACAGAATAGTTTGCAAGTGTAAGGAAATTTATGGACTCACACAGACTGATCCTCATCACAGTCAGTGGCATCTATAAGCTGCATGATACGGTATGTGTGATACCATTTGAGCAGAGAAGGAGGGGAAATAGCACGCATTCATCAGGGTCTTCACTGCATGTCTCTGGAGGAGACATCTTTGAATTGTCTCTGGAGAAGGAATCGGAGAGCCAGAGTCAGGGCTGGGACAGATCTTTGCATATACGCCTTCCTGAACGTGAGACAGATTTTACTAATCTAAAATATTATTTTAAAACATTTATTTGGTTGTGCCAGCATGCGAGATCTCTTTTTCAGTTGTGGTGTGTGAACTCTTGCTCTTCCTAGGTGGCTCAGCAGTAAAAAAATTCCACCCGTGATGCAGGAGATACGGAAGCGCAGGTTTGATCCCTGGTTCGGGAAGATCCCCTGGAGAAGGAAATGGCAATCCATACCAGTGTTTTTTCCTGGGAAACTGCATGGACAGAGGAACCTGGCAGGCTACAGTCATGGGGTCAGGCTATAGATCATAGGGTCTCGAAATAGCTGGATGCGACTGAGCGACTAAACAACAGCAACGTGAACTCTGAAGCTGCGTCACGTGGGATCCAGCTCCCTGACCAGGGACTGAACCCAGGCCCCCGGCACTGGGAGTGCGGCGTCTCAGCCACCGGACCACCAGGAAGGCCCCAAATAAGAGAGACTTGAAATGACCTTACACGCCTGAGGCCCAGGGCAGCAGGCAGAGCTGACCCGGCCCCAGAGATACCCCTCCCGGCGTTTTTGCCTTGTGTCCTCCCCGCCCTCGAGCGCGGGCTGGCCCTCCTGACTTCAGTCTGGTGACCAGAGCACAACGCAGCCACAAGACGTCACTTCCTCAACTGGGTGACGCAGAGGCTGCGGCTTCCACCCTGCTCGCTCCCCTCCCTGCCCACTGCCTTCTCCCCGGCTCGCCTGAAGGAACGCCAGCTGCCAAGTGGTGAGCTGCCCGGTGGAGAGAGGCCCACTCGGCCAGGACTGCTGTCTCCAGGAAACAGCCTCCGAGAGGGATGGAGGTAGATCCTCGGCAAGCCCAGCAATCGAGGCAACGGCAAGGCTGGCCTAGACCCTGATGGCGGCTTTGAGAAACCCTGAGCCGAAGGAGCCGGCTAAGTGTGCCCAGACTCCTGACCTGCAAGAACCCTGGGGTAGGTGGGTCAGGTGTCATTTGTTACGCAGCAGGAGCACCCCTAGGGAGGCACGGTGACAGGCTGGGGCTCTCACCGGGGCGTCTGGCGGTTCCTCAGGGCCTCCTTCTTCAGGAGCTCCAGCCGCTGGGGTGAGCAGAAACACGGGTACGCAGCACCAGTCTTCAGCAGGGCTTCAGCGGCCTGGGCGTAGAGCGCAAGCCGCTGAGACTGAAGGTAGGGCCCAGCAGGCCCTCCGCGCCGGGGGCTCTCGTCTGGGGGAACGCCTGGAACACAGGCAGAGGGCAATCACCAAACGATAATGACCCTGAAGACACGGCACAGGTTCCCAGGCACGGCTACAAGCGTTCCACACACCCCGGTAGCGGTGGTGTCAGTTGCTCAGCCATGTCCGACTCTGCGATCCCATGGGCTGTAACCCTCCAGGCTCTTCTGTCCATGGGATTCTCCAGGCAAGAATACCGGAGTTGGTCCCTTCTCCAGGGGTATATTCCCGACCCAGGGATCAAACCTGGGTCTCCTGCGTTGCAGGCGGATTCTTTACCATCCGAGCCATCAGAGAAGCAATTCACACACATTGCAGAGCTTTTAATCCTCCCAACAATCCATGAGGCTGTCACTCTTATCATTTCCCTTTTCCAGATGAAGAGGTAAAGCACAGAGGGATTAACGCTTAAGGTCACGAGGCTGGTGGATAAACAGCTGGATGGAGATGCACCAGCTCCACGATCCACACCCTCTTTGGCACATCCTCTCCCTCCATCCTTGCCCCAAGAGGGACAAACCAGCCCTGCCCTGGCACAGTGGACTCAGGAGAAGCAGTGTGGTTCAGGGACAGCCCGTCCAGGCCAGCTGGACTCCTGGCTTGGCCCCTGACTACTGTGACAAAGGGTGGTGTCAAGAACCCGCGAGGCTGCTTTTATATTCTGTGATCACTGTTAAGGCTCCAAACCAACCTGGTAGGTGCTGTTGTGAATCCCATTCAGAAAGGAGGACACAGGAGCCCCAAGAGGCTGTGTCACGTCACCTGGCCAAGGACAAGTGGGTACAACAACATTCAAAGCCAGGCTAGCTGGTCCCAGGCCCATGCTCTTAACCACTCCGTGGACTGCCTCTTGCATTCCTTAGCTCTCCTAAGCCTTGGTTTCCTCCCCTGAAAAGTGGAGCTAAGAGTTTACTGTGCAGAGTGACTAAGACTTACATGCATCAGTGCTCACAAAGTGCTTGGCCCCATGGCTTCCGTGTAGAACATGGAAGCTGCAACATATGCTGTTAGATCAAACGTGATCCATTATAAGCCCAAACCCCAACCCAAGGTCTGGTTTCCACAGGTCACAGAGGATAGATTTCACTTATAAATGCTTCCAGGAGAGGCAGAGGGGCCACAGAAGAGCTAGATGATGGTGTTTATGCCCTCAGAGGGCTTTCAAATGAATTAGGAAGCTAAGGACAGGGTTAATCCTGCACACCCGATATCCCACAGTCTCTCGAGGTAGAGAGGCCTGGGCTCAAAGGCACT
Source organism: Redunca redunca (assembly GCA_006410935.1). Lineage (NCBI taxonomy): Eukaryota > Metazoa > Chordata > Mammalia > Artiodactyla > Bovidae > Redunca > Redunca redunca. The sequence continues at coordinate 156,617 of SJYQ01003679.1, read as the reverse complement.
GGCCAGCTCTAAGGCCAGGTGAGACACCTTGTAGAGCCTCAGTTTCCTCTTTTAAAACAAGGAAACAAACATTTACTTAGGTTTCCCTGGTGGCTCAAACCATAAAGAATCTGCCTACAATGGAGGAGACTTGGGTTCGATCCCTGAGTTGGGAAGATCCCCTGGAAAAGGAAATGGCAACCCACTCCAGTATTCTTGCCTGGAGAATCCCATGGATGGAGGAGCCGGCTACAGTTCATGGAGTCGCAAAGAGTCAGACATGACTGACTGACAAACACGTAACACACATTTACTTTCTCCTGAGGGTCATCATGAAGCTGGAATAAGACAGCCTATGGGAAGGCTCGGCGCCCTGCCTGGCATATCTCAGCTCTCAGTAGGTCCTGGCTGCCAGTATCATTGGTTCTGTTGATAGTGATATTGCTTCATTTGTCAGAGAAGGGGGGCTGGGTTACGTGCATCTGGAGTTCCTTCTTGATCTAATGTCAGCATGTCCAACATTTGGTATATGCTCCAGGGTTTAAGAGAGACTCCACTAGATGCACATAAGAAATAGTATGCAAATGTTCACAGAAATTTGACTCATCATATCCAAAATGTAGAAACAATCTAAATGCCCAACCACTGATGAACGAATAAGCAAAAAGTGGTATCTCCACATAATGAATATTGTTTGGTCATAAAAAAGAACTCATTCATGCTACAACATACATGCCACAACATCCCCTTCAGGAATCACAGCCTTGTCCTGGAGAAGGGGCCTGTGTACCTCAATGAAGCTCTGAGCCAGGCCATGCAGGACCACCCAAGACAGACAGGTCACAGTGGAGAATTCTGACAAAATGTGGGCTATAGGAAGAGGAAATGGCAATCCACTCCAGTGTTCTTGCCGTGAGAACCCCATGAGCGGTATGAAAAGTCAAAAAAATGATACCAGAATATAAGCCCCACCCCACCCCCAAGTCGGTAAGTGTCTGATATGCTACTGGAGAAGAGTGGAGGGCAATTACTAACAGCTCCAGAAAGAATGAAGCAGCTGGGCCAAAGCGGAAATGACGCTCAGCTGTGGATGTGTCTGGAGGTGAAAATAGTCTGATGTTGCAAAGAACAATATTGCAGACGAACCTGGAATGTTAAGTCCATGAATCAAGGTAAATTGGATGCGGTCAAGCAAGAGATATCAAGAGTGAACATCAGCATCTTTAGGAATCAGTGAAGAAAATGGATGGGAATGGGTGAATTTAATTTAGATAACCATTTTATCTACTACTGTGGGCAAGAATCCCTTAAAAGAAATGATGTAGCCCTCATAGTCAACAAAAAAGTAAGAAATGCAGTTCTTGAGTATAATCTCAGAAATGCCAGAATGGTCTTGGTTTGTTTCCAAGGCAAACCATGCAACATACAGTAAATCCAAGTGTACGCCCCAACCACTGATGCTGAAGAAGCTGATCAGTTCTATGAAGACCTACAACATCTTCTAGGATGAACACCAAAAAAAGATGTCCTTTCATCATAGGAGACTGGAAGGTGAAAGCAGGAATTAAGGAGATATCCAGAATAACAGGCAAGTTTGCTTTCAGAGTACAAAAATGAATCAGGGCTAACACCAACAGAGTTTTGTCAAGAGAACATGCTGATTACAGCAAACACCCTCTTCCAACCACCCAAGAGACGACTTTACACATGGACATCACCAGATGGTCAATACTGAAATCAGGTTGATTATGTTCATTGCAGCCGAAGATGGAAAAGCTCTATACATCAGATAAAAACAAGACCTGGAGCGGACTGTGGCTCAGATCATGAGCTCCTCACTGCAAAATTCAGGCTTAAATTGAAGAAAACAGGGAAAACCTCTAGGCTTTTTGTTGCTGTTGTTCAGTTGCCAAGCTGTCTGACTCTGCGACTGCAGCATGCAAGGCTTCCCTGTCCCTCACCATCTCACCATGTCCATTGCATCGGTGAACCCATTCAACCATCTCATCCTCTGTTGCCCTCTCCTGCTTCTGCCTTCTATCTTTCCCACCATCAGGGTCTTTCCCAAGACCCTATTCATATCAGGGTTCGTATCAGCTGTTCATATCAGGTGGCCAAAGTATTGGAGCTTCAGGTTCAGCATCAGTCCTTCCAAAGAGTATTCAGGGTTGATTTCCTTTAAGATCGACTGGTCTGATCTCCTTGCTTTCCAAGAGACTCTCAGGAGTCTTCTCCACACCACGGTCCAAATGCATTGATTCTTTGGCACTCTGCCTTCTTTATGGTAAAGCTGTCACATCTGTACATGACAACTGGAAAGACAGCCTTGACTATATGGTCTTTGTTAGTAAAGTGACGTCTTTCCTTTTTTAACAGACTGTCTAGGTTTGTCACAGCTTTTCTGCCAAGAAGCAATTGTCTTCTAATTTCATGGCTGCTGCCACCATCTGCAGGGATTTTGGAGCCCAAGAAGAGGAAATCTGTCACTACTTCCATGTTTCCCCCATCTATTTGCCATGAAGTGATGAGACTGGATGCCATGATCTTGGTTTTTCCAATGTAATATTTAGTTTTAAGCTGGCTTTTTCACTCTTCTCCTTCACCCTCATCAAGAGGCTCTTTAGTTCCTCTTCACTTTCTGCCATTAGAGTGACATTATCCTCACACTGAGGTTGTTAATGTTTCTCCCAGCAATCTTGATTCTACTGTGTCAACTCATCCGGTTCAACATTTTGCATCATATGCTCTGTGTATAGGTTTATTAAAAAGGGCGATAATAAACAGCTTTGTCATACTTCTTTCTCAATCCTGAACCAGTCAGTTGTTCCTTACAGGGTTCTAACTTGCTTCCTGACCCAGACCCATACTGAGGTTTCTCAGGAGACACGTAAGAAAGTCTGGTATTCCCATCTCCTTAAGAGTTTTCCACACTTTGTGATAATCTACACAGTCAAAGGCTTTAGCATAGTCAATGAAACAGAGGTAGATGCTTTTCTGGAATTCCCTTGCTTTCTCTATGATCCAGCGAATGTTGGCAATTTGATCTCTGGTTCCTCTGCCTTTTCTGAACCCAACTTGAACATCTAGAAGTTCTTGGTTCACATAATGCTGAAGTCTAGCTTGAGGATTTTGAGGATAACCTTATTAGCATGGGGGATGAGTGCAACTGTCTGGTGGTCTGAACACTCTTTAGTACTGCCCTTCTTGGGAACTGGGATGAGTTCTGACCTTTTCCAGTCCTGTGGCCATTGCTGGGTTTTCCAAATTTGCTGACATATTCATTGTGGCACTTTAATAGCATCATCTTTTATGAAGTTAAATCGCTTTGCAGAAATTCCATCGCCTCCACTAGCTTTATTGACAGAGTGCTTCCAAAGACCCACTTGACTTCACACTCCAGGATGTCTGGCTCTAGGTGAGTGACGGAATACACCATTATGGTTATCTGGGTCATTAAGATCTTTTTTGTAGAGTTCTGTGTATTCTTTCCATCCTTTCTTGATTGCCTCTGCTTCTATTACATCTTTACTGTTTCTGTCCTTTATTGTACCTATCTTGGGATGATTTAGGTATGACCTAAATCAAATCCCTTATGATTATACAGTGGAGGTGAATACAGTGGAGGTGATGAATAGATTCAAGGCATTAGATCTAGTAGACAGAGTGCTTGAAGAACTAGGGATGGATGTTCCTAACATTGTACAGGACGCAGTGACCAAAACCATCCCAAAGAAAAAGAAACGTAAGAAGGCAAAGTGGTTTTCTGAAGAGGTTTTACAAATACCTGAGGAAAGAAGACAAGCAAAGAAGACAAGGGAGAAAGGGAAGATAAATCCAACTGAATGCAGAATTCCAGAGAAGAACAAGGAGAGATAAGGAGGCCTTCTTAAAAGAATGACGCACAGAAATAAAGGAAAACAATAGAATGGGAAAGACTAGAGATCTCTTCAAGAAAACTGGAGATATCAAGAGAACGTTTCATGAAGGATGGGGACAATAAAGGACAGAAACAGCAAGGACCTAACAGAAGGAATAGAGATTAAGAAGAGGTGGTAAGAATACACAGGAGAATTATACAAAAAAGGTCTTAATGATCCGGATAACCACGATGGTATAACTCACCGGATAACCACGGTGAGTTATCTAGGTCACTCACCTAGAGCCAAACATCCTCGAGTGTGAAGTCAAGTGGGCCTTAGGAAGCATTACTACAAATAAAGCTTGTGGAGGTGACAGAATTTCAGCTGAGCTATTTAGAATCCTGAAAGATGATGTCATTAAAGTGCTATACTCAATATGACAGCAAATTTGGAAAACTCAGCAGTGGCCACAGACTGGAAAAGGTCAGTTTTCATTCCAATGCCAAAGAAAGGCAATCCCAAAGACTATTCACATTACCACACAATTGTGGCCATTTCACGTGCTAGCAAGGTTATGCTGAAAATCCTTCAGGCTAGGCTTCAGCCTAGCTTTACCATCTGGTAGCTAAGACGGTAAAGAATCTGCCTACAATGTAGGAGACCCAGGTTCAATCCCTGGGTTTCGAAGATTCCCTAGAGAAAAAACTGGCAACCCACTTCAGTATTCTTGCCTGGAGAATTCCATGGACAGAGAAGCCTGGCAAGCTACAGTCCATGGGGTCACAAAGAGTTGGACACGACTGAGCAAATAAGCAACAGCAGGCTACAGCAGGCTTCAGCAGTATGTGAAACAAGAACTTCCAGATGTATTAATACAAGCTGGGTTTAGAAAAGGCAGAGGAACCAGAGATCAAATTGCCAGCACTCATTAGATCATAGAGACAGCAAGGGAATTCCAGAAAAACATCTTCTTCAGCTTCACTGACTATGCTAAAGCCTTTGACTGTGTGGATCACAACAAACTATAGAAAATCCTTACAGTGATGGGAATACCAGACCACCTTCCCTGTCTCCTGAGAAACCTGTATGGGGGTCAAGAACCAGCAGTTAGAACTGGACATGGAAAAACAGAATGGTTTCAAATTGGAAAAGGAGTCTGTCAAGGCTGTATATTGTCACTCTTCTTGTTTAACTTATATGCAGAGTACATCATGTGAAATGCCAGGATGGATGAATCACAAGCTGGAATCAAGATTGCCAGGAGAAATATCAACAACCTCAGATACACAGATACCACTCTAACGGCAGAAAGTGAAAAGGAACTAAATAGTCTCTTAATGAGGATGAAATTCGAGGAGAGTGAAAAAGCTGGCTTGAAAATCAGCATTCACAAAACTAAGATCATGCCATCTGGACCAGATGGCCAACACGTCACGGCAAATAGAAGGGGAAAAAGTGAAAGCAGTGAAGATTTTTATTTTCTTGGGCCCCAAAATCACAGTGGATTGTGACTGCAGCCATGAAATTAAAAGACGCTTGCTCCTTGGAAGGAAAGTTATGACAAACCTAGAAAGTGTATGAAAAAGCAGACATCAAAGGTCCATATTGTCAAAGCTATGGTTTTCCAGTAGTCATGTATGGTTGTGAGAACTGGACCTTAAAGAAGGCTGGTGATGGTGGTTTAGTCACTCACTTGAGTCCAACTCTTGCCTGCCAGGCTCCTCTGTCCGGTATTCTTGCCTGGAGTGGGTTGGCATTTGCTTCTCCAAGGGATCTTCCTGACTCAGGGGTCAAACCTGGGTCTCCTGCACTGCAAGCAGATTCTTTACTGACTAAGCCACTAGGGAAGCCCAGAAGGCTGAATGACCAAGAATTGATGCTTTTGAACTGTGGTGCTAGAGAAGACTCATTAGAGTCCCTTGGACTGCAAGGAGATCCAACCAGTCAATTCTAAAGAACATCACCCCAGAATACTCATTGGAAGGACTGATGCTAAAGCTGAAGCTCCAATACTTTGGCCACCTTAGGTGAAGAGGTGACTCACTCGAAAAGACCCAGATGCTGGGAAGATTGAAGACCAAAACAGAAGGGGGTGGGAGAGGCTGAGATGGTTAGCTAGTGTCACTAACTCGATGCACATGAATTTGAGCAACTCTGGGAGATAACGGAGGGTAGGGGAACCTGGAGTGCTGCAGTTCGTGCAGTCACAACGACTTAGTGACTGAACAGCAACAACGTACATGGACCTTATGCTAAGTATAAGCCAGTCATAGAATGAAAAGTCTCAAACGGGCAAACCATACAGACTGATGTCAGTGGTTGCCACTGGCAGGAGGGAAGGAGGAACAGGGAGTGCCTGCTAACTGGTTTGCAGTTTTGAGTTGATGAAAATGTTCTAGAATTAGAGGGGTGATGGATGCACAATACAGTGAATATACTGAAGACCACTTTGAAATGGTGAATTTCATATTAGATAAGTTACAGGTCGACTGCTGAAGCAAGAACATCCAGAAATTACCCACCTGGGGTGTGGATCCCTGCCCACTTCGGTCATACCCTTGGGCCGAGCCAAGGGCTCTAAGAGGCTGGACGCATCAGTCTTGCTCATCCCAGCAGCCTTGTGCTAGCACAGTCTGTGGGATGTGGAGCACGTGCTCCACACATGGCCAATCATGACTCTTGCCCATCACTGTATCCTCATGTCACATTTCCAAGTCCTCTGGTCTCCTTGGGCTTCCCTGATAGCTCAGTTGGTAAAGAATCTGTCTGCAGTGCAGGAGACCCTAGTTCGATTCTTGGGTCGGGAAGATGCACTAGAGAAGGGATAGGCTACCCACTCCAGTATTCTTGGGCTTCCCTTGTGGCTCAGCTGGTAAAGAAGCCGCCTGGAATGCGGGAGACCTGGGTTTGATCCCTGGGTTGGGAAGATCCCCTGGAGAAGGGAAAGGCTACTCCAGTATCCTGGCCTGGAGAAGTCCATGGACTATATAATATACAGGATCGCAAAGAGTCCGACATGACTGAGCGACTTTCACTTTTGCTGGTCTCCTCACTGTGCTTGGGCCACTCTGGCTTCCTTGCTGCTCCTCAAATATGCCCAGCACTAAGCTTCTGTAGGGCCTTTACATCTGCTACTCCCTGGGCTTTGAGCTTTCTCCCCCTAGGCAACCATGGCGCCAACTTCTCACTTTGTGCAAGTCTCTGCGCTCCTGTCCACCCCTTGGGGAAGTCTGTCCTATCTCAAAGAGCACCCACCCCTCCCTGCTGGTTTGCTCACCTGCTACCCCTTTCTCTACAGCACTTATCACTGCTTCGTATCAGAGTAAGGATGAGCTCACCTGTGGTTTTTTTTCCCCTACCACCTGGCATACAGCATATTAGTTCCCTGACCAGGGATAGAACCCAGGACCCTAGCACTGGAAGCTTGGAGTCTTAACCACTGGACCACCAGGGAAGTCCCTAGAATTCAGTTTGTTTGTTTTTTTTTTTAAGTCTGTCTTCCCCTATTTACTGCGGGCAGGGTCTTGGTTTTATGCTTGAATACTACCCGGACCACAGTAAGTGACCTTGGTGCATGAATTCTTTCACTCAGCTAATCTTGACTGAGTTTCTGCTACAATCTTCTACAGTCGAGGACAGAAATGAAATTGGTTTTTGCTCTTCAGTAACCCAGAGTTTAGTTAATGATTTACCCGAGATTAGAGCACACGTTGTCGAGAGTCTTGGAGTTTTGGGCATTTTCCCGTAGGAAGCTTAAGTAGTCATACCTGTTCTGACAGGTAGGCAGCAACTGACCTGGGGAACATACACACACTCCTCTTTGTTCTCCCCGAGCTTAGCTGGCTTCAGAATTAAACTTCCCACAGGGAGGCTGACTTAAGAGGCTGCACACATTTTGTCTGACTCATACAATGTGTCATCTGAGTTCAGATTTGACGATGGGAAGCACTCATCAAAACCGAAACAAAAACAAAAAACCTTGGCCATCTGGCTCCTCCTGGAAATCGGAAGATTTGAGGAGCTGGGCCAGGATTCCCACATGGCCAAAAAGAGCTGTCGCTTCCTCAGGCTCTTCACAGCCCTGGAACCTCCCAGTCCATCTTCCACTTGGCCTGTTTCCTGCCTGATCCCAGGAGGAGATGAGATTCCGAAATAAAAACAAGAATCTCAGAAGTGCCTTGGAGCCTCCCCTCTCCCGCAGCTTCAGTATCTTTCTGGGTGGTACCTGCCCCCCAGACAACACAAATGTACCCATTCTTCTGGGGACTCCCAAGTTCTCCATCCTGGGCCCCATGAGAAGACCTTCAGGCTCTTTCTCCTGCTCCTTCTCTGGCTTGCTAAATTGCTCAGTCGTGTCCGACCCTTTGCAATCCAGTGGACTGTAACTGGCCAGGCTCCTCTGTCCATGAGATTCTCCAGGCAAGAATGTTGGAGTGGGTTGCCAGGCTGTCCTCCGGGGGATCTTCCCCACCCGGGGATCAAACCTGAGTCTCTTGTGATTCCAGCATTGGCAGATGGGTTCTTTACCACTAGTGTCACCTGGGAGAACCTTGCTCCTTCCCTGGAGAAGGGTCCTTTCCCTGCCAGCCTCACCTGCCCACTTGAGCATGTCCTCAATATTCTCCGCTGCCCCAGGCACAAGACGGGTCTGATCTGTGTCCTCCAGCCTCAGGATGAAGCTCCCTTGGTGCTTCTTGGCAAAGATGTAGTTGTACAAGGCAGTGCGGAGGCCGCCCAGGTGCAAGAAGCCTGATGGAAGAAGGGGACAGCCCAGATGAGACGGGGAAGATGAAGGGCAAGTCAATTCTGCTTGTGATAAAAGGGCCCAAGGAACACCAAAGCCCAGGAAATGGCTCTCCCTGTCCCATCTCTCCAGCAGCCAGACTGTCACAGAAGAGGACTGGGGTGGCTGACTCATTTACCCTCATCCTAGAAGTGGAAGAACACCCAGGTTTTGGAGCATATCATTTTGTAAAACGGCTCCAGCTCTCCCCACCTGCACCCATCGTTCTACTCTGAGATTTGCCTTGAGACCAAGTTTCACCCAAAGGGGAAACAGATGGTTAGTCACTGAAGCCACTTCACACTTCACACATGCATTTCATTTATGCAAATTCAATGAGGTCCCTGGGCAAAAAAAAAACCACTTTGCTAATTGAAAATACTGTATAATTACATTTTGCACATACCCTCTGTGCACTGTACGGACTAACCACATCACACATTTTGAATTTTGACTGCTTGATGCTCTAAGTGCTGCCTTTAGATACTAATGAAAACTAATATTTGATTCCACTGTATTTCTCCACCCAAGTTTAAACTCTTAAAAGACTTTACTTTTTTCATCATTCCTGACTGAATAGTTAAGAGTAAACATTTTTCTCAGGGCTGTCATTTCCCCCCTTATCCTGCCTTCTTTGGACAAGGTCGTGGCCCTGTCTTCACAGTGAGCTCATTTGCATCTTCAGGTACTAGCACCTGCATGAGACAGGAAACGCTTCTCTGGGATCAGGCAGACTCCAGCTCAACACTGATTATATAGGTGACCTTCAGCTAGTTATTGCAAGGACACCACAAAACCAGAGTTCCCCAAGATAGAAGACATGGATCGAGTAGTTGAAACCAAGACGTCTTACAGATATTGATTCAAATTCTGCTCCCCTTGGACATTCTACTTGATTTTTGTGAGATTCAATTTCCTAATTTGTTGAGAGAGATGGACAACAAAAGACAGAAACCTTCCTTGCAAGATTGCTGTGAGGCATAAATGCTGATCAGAGTATACCACTAATTTTAGCTATTACAATGATCTACATTCTTCTGTCTGTAGTCAATCGCCTTGCCAACATGGGCTTTTCCGGCAAATCATCAAGGAAAGAAGACTTAAGATCATCATAAAGGAGGCTTCTGCTTGTTAAGTGCTTTCCATGAGGTAACACACCTTTCCAGTGCCTCAGCTGGATTACCTCAAATGATGAGGCAGGTACTATTATCAGCTCTATTTGGCAGATGTTAAAATTCAGAGGTTCAATGCTTTGCTCAAGTGGCAAAGCCAGAAATCTGCACCCAGACAATCCCAGGCCTTTGCACCCAAACCAGAGCTTGTCTGAAAACTGTTGGCAGTTCATAACCAAGTAGGTACAGAAATAGCAAGTAAACGCTTAGAAATTGAGAGCATTTTGACAGAATAATTTTACATCTGTTGAATTCAATAGAAAGTCTCATATTTTGTATGCTTCCCAGAGTTTCAATTTTCTAGTAATTTCTTCATATGGATTTTATAAAAGTCTTAATCTGTAATTCACTGGAAATCAGAAGCCAGTCAAACCCAGGGGTGCTTTGAGGAGCAGGCTCTACACTATAGTGCCTGGCAAGAAATATCCTTGTCATCCTGTGCATGTGGGGTCGTTTACAATGGTAGCTTTGGGACCCAGGAGTTTAGAACGAGAGGTGTGCTTTTTGTGAAGAGGGTTGGAGGTTGCCTCAGATGGAAAAGAACTTGAGGAACTAGTGGGGAGGCCACTAGGGTACACAATGGGTCCCTGCCCCACTCTGGCTTACTAAGCTCCAACACTAACCACAGGACCGTTCTACCTCCAATTTCCTCTGCCCAGAAGGTTCCTTTTATTGGCTTCAGGTACCTAGCTCCTTGTTACTTGGTTCTCAACTCTCATGGCACCTCCTCAGCGACGCATTCCTGNGGGCGCTCGTAGGGGACCTGGCCCGGCGCTGGGGGGGCCAGTAACCTGGCTCGGGCGCATTGGTCCGGCGGCCCCCGCGCAGAGTCTGGTTCCAGGCCCAGTCCGCGGCGAGCGTCCACCCCCTAACCCCCTTGCAGGCATGGAGGAGCCTGGCATGGACACGGAGGCCGAGACCGTGGCGACCGAGGCGCCCGCGCCGTCCCTCAACTGCGTGGAGACCGAAGCCGCGGCGGGGGCGGCGGCCGAGGACTCCTGCGCAGCGCGAGGCAGCCTTCAGCCGGCCCCGGCCCAGCCCCCTGGGGACCCCGCGGCCCAGGCCTCGGTCAGCAACGGCGAGGACGCGGGCGGCGGCGCGAGCAGGGAGCTGGTGGACCTGAAGATCATCTGGAACAAGACTAAGCACGACGTCAAGTTTCCCCTGGACAGCACGGGCTCCGAGCTGAAACAGAAGATTCACTCGATTACAGGTAATCCCCGTGGCGCTGACAGCCTTTCCCACCGCACCTGCCTACTGTAAACGCTGTGCCAGGTATCGCGTTGCCTGTGTTCTTATATCAGTTTTCTCAATGCTACCAAGAGCCTGCCGAAGTAAGTAGTACTGTGCCTGTAATTCAGATGGAGAAAATGAGATCCAAAATCAGAGCCAATCGACTGAACTGGGTTTCAGGCCCAGCGCTGACTCTTAGGCCCAAGTTTCTAACTCCTGATTCTAACATCTCTAATAAAATTACCTAAGGCATTTGTTAAGTTCACAGCTTCTAGGCCCTTCCCCCTGGAGAATTTGATTCAGTGGGTCTGGAATGTGGCCAGGAATTATTTTTAGTGAATGTTTCAGGTAATTCTAATAAGGGAACTTTGGGAAACGCTGCTGGTGGCTGTCATGCTGGCCCCTTCACAGAAGCTCCTATTACGTAGATTTATCTTATGTACAGCACTTTGCCATCTGAAATGGTTTCCTTTTTAAACTTTTTCTGGGAAGGCTGTAAGCTCCATAAAAACAGAAACCTTATATTGGTTTCTATATCCGTGATATTTGTGGACATTCACTTAATATTTGAGTCACAGGGTGGTTGAAGAACTACTTGGAAGGAATGATACCAGATATAGCACTAGGTAGGTAGGTAGCTTTAGTCGCTCAGTTGTATCCAACTCTCTGCAACCCTGTGGGCTGTATCCTGCCAGGCTCCTCTGTCCATGGGATTTCCCAGGCAAGAATCCTGGAGTGGGTTGCCATGCCCTCCTCCAGGGGATCTTTCCAACCCAGGGATCGAACCCAGGTCTCCTGCATTGCAGGCAGACTCTTTACTGTCAGAGCCACCAGGGACGCCCTGATACGAACGCTAGTGGTAAAGAATCCACCTGCCACTGCAGGAGACATAAGAGATGTAGGTTCAATCCCTGGGTTTGGAAGATCTCCTGGAGGAGGAGGAAATGGCAGCCCACTCCAGTGGGTTCTTGCCTGAAAAATTCCAAGGACAGAGGAACCTGGTGGACTACAGTCCATGGGGTCGTGAAGAGTTGGACACGACTGAGCACACACATTGATTGGTTACTTAATACCTTATGCTGCACTCAGTGCTCTATATTTGTGCCATCTCTTAGTCCTTAAAGCAAATCCACATATAAGGAACTATTGTCATCACCCTTATGACGTTCTGGAGGCTCAGAGAGGTTGTAAATTGCCTAAGTGCACAACAGTGATTAGCGATAAAGCAGTATTCACTTACGGGGCTGTTGTACAAGTAATATTTTTCATTTCTTCTTTTTTACTGTCCTCTGCCTTTTCCCAAGGTCTCCCGCCTGCCATGCAGAAAGTCATGTATAAGGGACTTGTCCCTGAGGATAAGACATTGAGAGAAATAAAAGTGACCAGCGGGGCCAAGATCATGGTGGTTGGCTCCACTATAAATGATGTTTTAGCAGTAAACACACCCAAAGATGCTGCCCAGCAGGACGCAAAGGCCGAAGAGAACAAGAAGGAGCCCCTCTGCAGGCAGAAAGTGAGTCTCTTGTGTGATTGTTGGTCCTAGGAAGAGTGAGGCTTTGTCTTCTCGAGCCTAGGCTGGTTGTCTCCTTTCTAGAATAAGCTCCTTTTCGGACAGGGCCCATGATGGAAATTTATGGCAGCAGTTGGGTGCGGCTGGCTGTTGAGTGGAGGTGACAACTACCTGAGATTTGCATCTTTGTCTCATCTGGCGGGTCAGTGTGTCTCAAGTCTATCTACTTTAGGATGAGGCCTTTGTAAAGGCAGGCTTCAGACCAGGTATTGAAAGGAAACAGATGCGGGTTTCTCTCCTATTTAGCACCAGAGAAAAGTGCCACTATTAGAATTGACCCTCCATTTCACACAAATGATTACATTTGTTTTTTTGGCTTGTGGCTTCCCCCAAGTCAACAAGCCTTTTTCTCCATAGGTAGGGAAATCAGTAGCTTTCAGCGGTCCCTCTGAAACTGGCTGTTTCAGGAAGCCAAACGAAGCTGACTTGGAAGATAACTACACTGATTTTTTTCTTCTTCCCTCCTTCCTGGTCATGAAATGGGGGTCTGATTTTTCACATGCTCTGTTGCTTGTTTGATATGGAAGAGATCCAGCCTTGTTTTGTGATCACTGTAGCCATTCAGATTCTTTTTTGCAACTAGGAAAAGTAAGAGTGTTTCACTGTGGAGGGAACTGGTTGAAAGAACGGTCACTTGCAATCTTATCACCCAGCCAACCCCACTTGTAGTTACAGAGCCTCCCGGCCACTCTTAGTGTGTTCCGGGATAATAGATATTCTCAACTCAACCTGTATCCTGCGGAGAGTAGACCGACCTTGACCAACATTAATTTCAGTGACCTTAGGCATCAAGGCACACGGCCAACAGTGTGGCACACAATTTTGTGTTACAGGTTTATAATCCCTTATATGTGCTACCAGAACCCCAAGTCTGAAAACCAAAAGTGTTCTTACGGATTAGGCAGCAACACCCGACCAGAATTAGCACTGATAGTCATGTTTTACCCTAAAAATGTTAACATGTTTGGTGACAGGTGCTTCCCAAGACCCCCACAAAGAATATCATATAATGTGTTTTAAAACTATATTATGTTTATACGAAACATTTGTTTATAGGGTTTCAGATAAGGGGTTGTAAACCTCTGTTCACATCTAAAAGGTGTTCATTTTCCCCTCCAGATATGGGGTGATATGAACCAGTTGAGTTCATTTCCATTTTCCTATCTTCTTTTGCCACGACATAAGAAATTGTCAAATAGGAACATGTCAAACATGAGTCTTTCCCCTGGTCACGCCTTTGGAACATAACATGCTTCTTAAATATAGGTTTTGAGTTACTAATGGTAGCTTAAAAGGCTTAGTACTGTTCTCCACAGTGAAGGGAAAATTCTTCAAAAGGTACTTGGGATGTATGAGTCAAATTAAACTTCTAATCCACACAGCTTTGTTCCATTGATGCTGGTTATGAGACATAAGGTGGCCTAATGAGAGGGACCCATTCTCCTAGCTTTTCATCAGCTTGTTCAAGAATCTGGGGCTGATACGTAGAGTGACCTTTTGCTAGTAGTCTGGCACTTGTGAAATTATCCCTAACCAGAGGGTTTCCGCCATGCCAGTGAGGGTTTGAACCGGCTTGTGGCCACCTGGTACTTCAATTCAATGAAGCGTTTACTCTCTACCCACCCATTACCCACAATTCTAGCTTGACCAGACAGCGACTGTACCTCTAAAGCCACAGATGGAGAGGAAACAAGACTCAGGCATTTGGGCCAGACCAGAGCAGTTTTCGGGGGTTGTGTGCCTAATTAGAAGCCTTTATGAGCTGCTTCAAACTCCTGAGGAGGGAGTGGAATTAGGCTTACTGTCAGGCTATAGAGTAGTTAACATTTCTCTTTGGAAAAGTGGCTCTTGAGCTTTCTGGTTAGCTCGGTTGAGGGTGGGGTAGTGGGGAAGATTTCTGCAGTGGGCTGAATCTCCATTTGTTGAAGAAATGTCCCTTCTAGGGAGCTAAGCTGACTGTCACATCCTTACAGGTTTCTGTGGGAGTTTGAGTTGATGGAAATGGCTGTCCCCATTTTGTACCTGCCAGGAGAGCAAGCACCCTTTGTGGCTCTCTTGAAGCTAGCTGTGTAGTCTTTTCAGTGATGATTTCCGGGAAGGGAGAGAAGGAAGTCGAGTTGATGTGAATTAGCAATCTGGAAATCCTGGTTGCTCTAAAGCTTTGATGTCTACTATGGTAGCCACATGTGGCTGATTAAAATTCAGTAATATTAAGAATTCAGTTCTTAAGCTAGTCACATTTCAAGTGCTTAACAACCACAAGTAGCTCTTGGCTACTGTTTTGGACAGGTACAGAATATTCCCATCACAAGAAACTTTTGCTGCACAGCATTGCCCTGTAGTGTCAGGGATCCATAATCTGTCGTCAGGACAAGCTTTTGAACCAAAATGTTAAGGCTGGCTTCATCCTGTTTTTCAGAGAGGTAGTAAAAGACAGAAATGCAGTCAGCTGTTTCATACAGTTATCTTTTTCTGACTTACAGCAACACAGAAAAGTGTTGGATAAAGGAAAACCTGACGACGTGATGCCGTCTGTTAAGGGTGCTCAGGTAAGCCAAACTCCTTTGTGAGCATTCTGAAAAGGAACCAGCCTCCACCTTGAGGCTGCCTTCTTGAGGTTCCTGCAGTCGTGGCCTTGACTCCTGTCTTCTCCTGCCTCACCTTCTGTCTTCTCCTGCCTCGCCTTGTTCCTGGTTCCTCTCTCTTTTACCATGCTCTTGTTCCCCCAGGAGCGCCTGCCAGCTGTACCATTATCTGGCATGTACAACAAGTCTGGAGGAAAAGTGAGGCTTACCTTTAAGCTAGAACAAGACCAGCTGTGGATCGGCACTAAAGGTACGGGCTGGCCTCGCCTCTTCCTGGCTTGCTGCCTCTGGCACCCAGCAGGGCTTGGGCTCAGGCTCACCTCTGCTCCTCAGTCTGGAATCTCTCTCTCCACTGTGCTTTGCGTGCTTTAGATTTTGCTTTTTGATGCTCGCCTCTATTTGGGCCCTCTTCCCTCATTCTTTTCACTCTGATCTCAGGGCCATTCAATCAAACATTGGCTCTTCAGTTGCAGCCAGAACCAGAGGTTCCAAATTGTGTGGTGTGCGGGCCAGGTCCTGTCTGTGGACAAGGGTTTTCTGAGTTTACACACAGTCTGTGAAAATCAGGAGATTTCACTGGATCAGAGTTTTTTTGTTTGTTCATTTTTTGTTTTGGCTTCTCTTGAAGCAAAAGATCTAGCCATTCGGGACCTCCATTTTCACGCAGCACACGGAGATCAGCTGGAGCCAAGTAGCCGTTTCCAGTGGGCTGTGCTGTAGTCCTCACTGTCCTGTTTGCCTTTTACTGTGGCCAGCTTTGATCACATGTGTCGCCTGCCTGGCCCCTGTAGGCCAGAGGCTGCCTGGGCTCAGGACCTGCCTTCCCTCCTTGCCTGGTTGCTCCCTGCTGCCCCCCACTTTCCCTGCCTGTGTCCAGGAGTCAGGCATGCTGTTTGCTGGGAAGTGTCTTCTGACTGATGTCCCTCTCCCTTCCCCCAGATGGTTCAAAGTCTTGTCAGTTACATTCTGGAATTATCTACATCTCTTTCTTTTCTCCTCTTGTTGTGCCTGTTGATTCCTGGCATCTGTGAACTTTGTTAAAGCAAGTTAACCTCTGTGCCAACCCCATCTGCGATCTCTTCTGTCCTGCCCATCTTCCAAACTGCTTTTTCTTCACTGGTTCCTGTCCTCAAAAATCTTGGGCTCTTAAAGGCCAAGTTCAGATGCCTCAACCTAGTGTCCAGTATTCTCAACCATGGGGTTCGCTTTCAGATTTTTGACCCAGCTTCCTGCCCCACTTGCCCTGTTGTGCCCTGCATACTTGAGCTGCATCACTCCATGACCTTCCCACCATGCTTTGCACAGCTCATGTTTCGGTCATGCTGTGCCTTTGCCCAGGATGCCTACTTCCTGTTCCTGTTATTAACAGAAATCTTCCAAGGTCCTACTTAAACATGCTCTTCTAAGGAAGCCTTCCCTGATGTGTCCCCACCCTGCAAATGAGCTGCTGCCACTTCTGTCCACAGAGCACCCCGCTTTATCCCTGGAGCACTCATTACCCCCAGACTTACCTGTCCCCCATCAGACTCCTGGAGGGAACCAAACATGCCCAGTTCCCCTGTTTCTGGCCAGCACTGCAGGTATTCAGAGTTCGAGGTAGATGTAAAGAGAAGTATAGTGGTGCGCATTGTGTAAGGTTAGCTGGTTTCAGGGACAGGCCGTTTAGTATGATTCTGCTTAAAATGGGACCAAGGAGGTGTTAATTGCTCAGTTGTGTCTGACTCTTTCCACCCCCACGGACTGTGGCCCAACAGGCTTCTATATCCACGATTCCCACAGATAAGAATACTGGAGTGGGTTACCATTCCCTTCTCCAGGGGATCTTCCAGAGCCAGGGATTGAACCCAGGTCTCCCACATTGTAGGCAGATTCTTTACCGTCTGAGTCACCAGGGAATCCCAAAATGGGACCAAAGTTTTAGGGAAAATAATTGGAGCAGGAGTGATGGGGAATGAGATTGTAATCATCTTAAAATGTGAAAGTAGGTTTCTCGTTTTTAACCCAATCTTGATTCTTAAAATGAACAAAGACCTAAACCGGCAAGATACTTGAGTTTTCTAACAATTTTGTGATTCCTCGCCCCAGTCTTCTTTTTCACTTTTGACTCTCACCGCATGGGCAAGGCAAGTTGTGCATAAAACTTAAGGGCTTTCCCAGTCTTCCCAGGGGCTTTTGAACTCTGTAGTTGGTCATTCTCTTCCGTAGAGCCTGGTACATCATCAGTTTTCTTCAGTCATGAGCTGCCCCATCTCTGTCAGATCCTCACTTACTCATGACCTTGCAGGGGAGTTGGCTTAGTTCTCCGTCATCTGCAAACTTGCTGGAACCCTGCCTCTTCCTTGGCCTGCACTTTCACTCCTGCAGCCTACTGGGAGGCCGGGATCAAGGCTGGGGGCTGGGAGGGTGGATGCAGGTAGGGGAACTGGATGAGGACTGAGTGTGTAAGCCTTCGTTGGTTCCTAGGGAATGTTTAGGAAACAATGGCATAACTGCTGGGCCTAATGACAGCCTCCCTTCTGTATGTTAGAGGTTTTGCTTTAGCTTATAGAAGCTGCCACCTTTTTGCTATGGCCTGAAGGCAGAGCTCTGGAAGAATCTTGGTGGATCAGGGTTCAGAGCTGTTGAGAGCCTCCTGGCTCATCAGCCTCACTGAAGAGCCTGGCTGTGAACATGCACATCTTCAAAGGGTGGCCAGGGCCAGGATTTCCATTCCCACCCAGGCAGTGGTGTCAGTGTCCCTCAGGCTTTGTTCTCACTGTGGGCCCAGGAGTCATGCCCCCTGCGTTTCCTAAGAACTGTCCTAGGAGGACGGCTTGTTCTGGGAGTTGGCTTTCAGCCACTGGCTTCATCTTTCTGCTGAAGTGACCATCTCAGCAGTTCGTTGATGTCTTTCTCAACGGGGTGCTTTATGGAGCGGCATGCAATGGCTCCTGCTTGTGGCTTAACTGTCCTTGATAGCGTGCGTGGGAGGCAGTACCGACAGCCTCAGGCCTGGCGGAGCGAGAAAAATGAGCTCCAGGCAGGAGATGGGACGTGACCTCCTGAAGCTGCCACGGGGAGTACGTGCCCTGTGGGTAGGGCGCTCAGGTCTCTAATCTAGCTGATTGCTGTCACTTAGGAATGTGGGCCCAGGATTGTTGAATCTTCCGTGTTTTCAGGAGAAGCCAGAAGTCCATGTCTTTGTGTGAAATCTCTGGACAGTTCAAAATGGCTGTTAAAACAGTTTCCATCTTAAAAGACCAGTGCTGGTCAGATCCTGCCTGTGGGTGACTGTGTTAAAGCCACTCAGAAAGTCAAAATCTGAATGAGCATATTCAGGCCCCATCTCCCCACCCGCCTTTTCAGAGACCAAGGCCCGTAGGATAGAAGTTACGTGTCTCAGGCCACCAGCTAGGTGACGGTCCGGGCTCTAGTTCCTGGGGTTTTGTCAGCTTACCTCTTTTTTAGACTTTTGCGTGGTGCAAAGGCTGTAGTGAGCTTTCCCAGCACGGTTGACCTTTTGCTCAGAGCTCCCTGTCCCGAGGTGTCTGCTGTCTGCGCTTCAGGAACCGGGCGCCACCGCCCCCTTTTGTGCTGCTTGTCTCCAGTCTCCTCTCTCTCCCCTCTGCTTTCTTACCTGCCATCCTTAGACTTGCTGCAGAAGGGCTTCTGACCCGATGTGATAAGTACATCCTGAGGGTTAACCAGAAGAGGTTATGGATGTTCTCAGAGAGCTTGTTCAAGTGTGTGTGTTTGGAGTGGTGGGAAATGGGAGGGAAGGGGCTGGGAGGAGGAGTGGGCAGGATCAGGGTGGGAGACTGGGGAGGGGGAGGGAGAGGGGCTGGGAGGGGGAGTGGGCAGGATCAAGGGATAGAAGCTGGTCTTAAAACCCCAGGCAGCCCCCTTCCTGTACAAGTAGCAAGGGGTACAGCTGCCTCCTCCTGGTCCGTTGACTATCCCAGGCACCAAAGACCTCAGCCAGGGCTGGGCTTGGCGACAAGGGTGCAGAGGAGTTTCCTGGGTATTTGTCAGTCGTCAGGCTCTGCAGAGAAACACCAGGATGGCTCTATCTATGCTCTTGGAAGCCTTTAAAGCACGCCTGCCAAGTGCTCTTCCCCACTTGCTCCTAGGAAGTCCCCACCTCCCAAACAGGGCTTGAGGAGCACTGGCCAGAAGGTGAGGGTGGGGGTGGATCCCCCAGCCGCCAGCCCTGAGGAGGGGTGGGGGGGCCTTTAATGATCTCTGTGATCCCTCTCAACTTAGAGCGGACTGAGAAACTGCCCATGGGTTCCATTAAAAACGTGGTCAGCGAGCCCATCGAAGGGCACGAGGACTATCACATGATGGTAAGTGGCCGGCAGCCTCGCCTGCACCGCCTCCAGCAGGGAGGGGAGAGCTCAGTGTTGAGAAGACAGCAGTCTTAAGACCCTCCTGTTGTCCTTAGAACTTCACCTACTTAAACGTGATCTACTCCTAGCTCTGTTGATTTTGCAGCCCCTCGCTCTGCTCCCCCCACCACCTTCACGCAGTTTAAAGGGGGTGCATTTTCATCTCTTGCGAGTCTCTCATATCTGTAATATTTTGTTTTTAGACCAGGAAAATAAATGCAAAGAGGAGGTTAATGGCTTGTGGGTCTTCATTTTAAGTCTTGTCTCGTGTATGAAACAGCCTCCCACTAGCCTTGGCGCCTGCGAGGGCACTAGGCTGCCCCTTCTGCTTACCCCGGGGGGCTGCCCTCGAGTGGCCGAGGACCCTGTGGGGAGGGTGGGGCCTTGACCTGGTTCTGCCTGGAGTTGTGCTCAGGAGAGCGGCTGCTCTTCTGCAGACAGAGCCTCTGGAGACGTCCTCCGGGTCTGCAGAGCAGAGCAGGGACGAGCAACCCTGAGCAGCGAGGCCCTTCCGCTCTGCTAGTACTGTTGAAGGGGCTGCTTTAAAAATGACGTTGAGCCACCTCGCTCCAAAGTGGCTGTGGCAGGGACGGGACCTGAGCAGAGCGATAGGGTGCGAATGGGGCCACCCGCCCTGCTCAGTCTGAGGAGGCGACCGTGTGGTAGCCATGTCAGCCCCGTCCCAAGGAGGAACGGCCGCACGCGGCTGGCATACAGAGTTTGCGGTAGAGGGAGGCATTGGAAAGTCCGGGAAGAGGTTGTATCCAGCTGTGACCCTTCTCTTGGCAGATGGCAGGGCCCCTGGCTCTAGGAAGTCAGCCGGTCGTGGCCCCTGGGCTGCCCTGTGGCGGTCTGGCAGTACAGGGTTGCCCGAGGCTGTGGTTGGCAGTGCAGCCCTGGGTGCCCAGTTCACTGATCCTCCTCCTGGTAGAGGTGGTGATGGCTCAGGCTCCTCCCAGGCCCTCTAGTCTCTGTGTAGTCCTTAAAGGCTTACAGGTGATTTGTTATTTTTTTGCTCAGTTATTTTTTCTGTTTTAAAAGTTGGATAATATTGTCATCTGGGCCCCTCCCTTCACTGTTTTGAAAGGTTTGTCCCACCAGTTTGACCCCATAAGGTTCACAGCCACAGTTTTCAAACAGTCTTGGGAGAGGAATTTCCAACAAGTAACATGGACCATTTGGGACATATTTTAAGGAGGTGGTGTGGATGGCTAATGCCTTCGCATTTAGTTTAAATGCCGATTTCTCTCTGGAGCTGTTGCTGGCAGAGGTGGGTTCTAATTGCCCCCTTTCTTTTCTAAGCACCATTGAGTGCCTTGGCCTTTGTCTTAATGAAGATATCTATTCCCTCTTTGCAGGTGCCACTCCACTAGATTCGCAGTTCACCTTAGAAAAGGGTGGCTTTCCTTTTTCATTTTTAGAGAAATGTTAAAAGAGTACCGAAAAGAACCGAGAGTACTAAAACAAACCCATATATCCATGAACCAAGAAATGGCTGTTGTAAATATCTTGCAACTTGTTTTCAGTCTTGCTTTAAATAGAAGAAAGTCCACCAACAGTGACTGTGTCCCCCGTGTCTTCCCCTCCCCCTTTGCCCTTGTCATGATGTGTCACGTGGCTCCTTCCATCTCTGCGCTTATTTTCACGTGTACCCATGACCAAGACACAGTATCCTGTGTTTTTTCAGTTTCCATCAATGGTATCATGGTATGTATCGTTCTGCAGCTTGCTTTTTTTTGGCTCGACATTATGATCTGTCTGTAATTCACTCTAGATCCAGTTCATACCTTGTAAAAGTGAATCCAGTGTTCATCTGAGTAGGTCACTTTTAATTTTGCATTCCCTTACGACGGATATGTAGGTGGTTTCCAGGTTTTTATCATTTCTGACAGTGCTGCTTTCAACACTCCTGTCTCCTCGTGCATGTGTGGCGGTTTGCCTAGGGCGGTGGTTCTCAAACCGGTGTCTGGGTCAGCAGTATTAGCTCACCTGGGAACTTGTTAGATGTGCAGATCCTCAGGCCCCACCCCAGCTCTCTGGAATCAGGAAGTCTCAGGGCTGGAGCCCCCAGTCTGATCTAACAAGCCCCCAGCTGGCCCTGCTGCACACGCGAGTTCGGGAACCACTGCTTTAGGATTGGCTATGCCTAACGCTCCCACACCTTTTTATGTTTTATTTATTCCTTTATTTTTGACAGGAGAATGCTCCCCATGTGCACAGTTGTTTTTGTTTTTGTTTTTTCCCCTTCCCATTTTAATGAATTCACCTCTCAGCCCGCCCCTTGTTTGTTGTGCTGCCCGCTCAGTCTCCTGACCTCTGAAGTACCGCTTGGTTTTCCTTTTTCCCTTCCAGGCGTTTCAGTTGGGCCCCACGGAAGCCTCTTACTACTGGGTGTACTGGGTTCCAACTCAATATGTGGATGCAATCAAAGACACTGTGCTGGGGAAATGGCAGTATTTTTGAAAGCACTTTCACCTCTGGCCCAGGAGACTGACCCAAAGTGAAGGACATTGCTGGGAGAGGCCTGCAGCATCCCTGGATTTCAGAGTTCTGGAACTTTGTTCAAAAATATCTATATCCAATCTGAGGTGATGTGGTGACTGAAGCCAGAGGTGATGTACTTTCACCATTAGCTTAATTTTAACTTAAAATCACCGGTTCCCTTTCTTGCAGTCAGCTTCATACCATTTTTAAGAGTCAGTACGGTGGAAATCAATAAATCTGAATTCTGAACATGTTGTGTGGAATACTCTTAAATGTGTTTGAGAGTAGATCTGCCAATTGTGTTTAGAAAGGAATGATCAAAAGCTTTCTGGTTTTTTGGTTTTTTTTTTTTTTTTAAGTGATTTCACCTGAAATATTTTCATAACCCTTTGGTTGCAAACATTTGGACTGCGTTGTGATGAGTTGTGGGTGGGTTTTTTTTTTCCTTTTTCATAAAAAATTGTATGCAAAATGTGGGGGTTAGTAAGCCATATTTCTCTGTCCACTGGTTCAGAATGAATTCTTTCCCTTTTTACTTTCTCACTTCCTAGATGGGACTTTTTGTTTCTGAAAACCCAAAGATGTCAGTTCCTCCTTTTGTACCTCATCACCACTTCCTTGCCCGGCCTCCCTCCCGCCACGCTGCTGCTCGTGAATGCATGGCAGGAGAGGAAGAGCCAGGGGTCTGGTCGGGACGCTCACACAGGCTCTGGTATACGCTGAGCAGCGGAGTGTGTCCCAGCAACTCCGGTCTGAACGTCTTGCCCTTTGGGCCCCAATCTGGGGAGACGGCACTGCCGCTTTGACAGTTGCCTACAGCCCTTGCTGATTTGGCTTTGAGGCCCAGCCTGGCACGGGTGTGCCGGCAGAGGCCCCTCTGAGAGGAGCCACATGGAAGCCAGTTATACAGCCATACAGCCACAGACCCAGATCCTTCCTCCTTTCTTTAGAAGTTTTGAGAAATCCTTCAGCAGTCCAATGATTCTTTCAGTGACGCGTCTGCATTCGGTCCTTCTGCTCATGCGTTATGTTCAAGTGTCCTTCATCCCAGGTTTAGAGATGCTGCCTTTCTCAAGAAGAAGTTATCTGACCTAGTGGGTTGGCCAGTGTATTTCAACATCGAAAATGGGATAAACGGCTTTCGTGATTAGCTCTCCCTCTTCCGGGTTTAGCCCTTAACGTCCTTTGTCCACGTGAAGTTCTGCCGTCTCCCGGTGCTTTGGCTGACTCTGGAGCGGGGGACGGTCTCTTGGTGAGTGAGACCCTTCGTGCTGTTCGCTGTTGCTCTGCTGCTCTCGTTGCGATTCTCCTCTCGCTGGTGCAGGCCCTCATGGTGAGGCTGGGCAAGAGATGTCCCAAGCTTCACATTCTGGATTCTAGACTGTTAGCCTTCTTTCTGTGAGATGTATTAGCATGTGTTTGCCTAAGATGACTATTCCTTGTGAGCCAGTTCATGGTGATCTTCCGCGCCCTTCCCTTCTAAGCCGTAGTTCAAGAATCCAGCCCATCCAGACCGACTCTTGCTTTTTGTGGTGTCGTCCATGCCAGGTTGCGGATCTAGGCAGGAAAGTCTCCTCTTGCTTTTCCGGGGGGCACAAGTTCATCTGGGAAGTGTAGCATCCAGGAGACGGCCTGTTTTCCACCCCTGCAAAAGGAGCAGTTCCTGTAGCTCTCCTGTCCTTGTCAGCCCGCAGTCCCTGGAGGAAAGAGCATGTCTTTGCCGCTTGTGGAAGCCTCGCTCTGCAGTTGACAGGCCTCGTGAGCTCATGGAGTGGCGTCGCGGTTTGAATGCTGCTCTTTCCGTTGGCCAGCCTGCCTGTCCCAGAGGCTTGTCCTGACAGTGCCACACGCCCGCTCTTGAAGCCGGCGTCCTGTCCCGGTTTTGCGGGGCTGCTCCCCAAGGCCCTTCCCACCAGGTTCCCCCCCTCGCCCTGCTCGGGCAGCTGCCCCCCCGCCACCTGACACCCCTTCCTCTCAGTGACAGCGTGCATCCTGACTCCCTGCTCCCCAAGGGCCAAACCGCTTCTCGCTCAGGCCGGTGTCGTCTCAAAACAGGACCAAAGCCTGTGTGAGCCTTTTTATTTGAAGTAAAAATGGTGCTTTTTTCCTTACTTGGAGATCTTCTATATAAATACTGTAAATGACATCTTTTCGTATGGACCTGTTTGAGCGTTGCTTTCCAGAGCCCACGAACTGTGGTGGCCCGATCTTGGGCTCTGGCCACCCTGTCCGTGTGGAGCCCTTGAGGGAAGCCCCGGCGAGCAGAGGAGCCGCCGGGGGCAGCATCTGGTGTGAGCCGCGCCTGGGTCCCAGCAGCGCTCACCAGTCTGTCACTCGGCCCGTGAGCGGGCTCGTCATCACCTTACGGTCCAGGATGTACTGACTAAATCTGTGTTAGCAAATCCAGACACTCCTTCCCCTTGAGTAGCATCGTGGTGTTCACTCTCCCTCAGGCTCTCTCCGCGTGGAGTCCTCGCTGGGGAGGGGGCAGCGTCCCTCGCAGGGCTCTGCGCACGGGCAGGGGGTGAGCCTGCCTTCTCTCGTGGAGCTGGCAGCCCTTTCGCAGGACAACAAGCCTTGCCTTCCCTCTCCTCCGCCACTTGGCAGAGTACTGACGAGGTATCCCTGCCGTCAGCTCTGTTTCAGTCATCCTTTTCAGAAAACGGGGAGAGATGGTCTCAAGACTTGCTCCAACTCTTTGGTATTCAGTATTCAACTATTTGGTATTCAATTTTAATCGATGATGGACCTTTTGCAAGTAGCGTCAGCTCTTTTTAAAAAGAAAGTCAAGCTGAGCTAAGGGTGCACTTTGCTATATCATGGACGTGGTGGGCCAGATGAGGCCTCTGTGGGCTCCTGCTTTCCATGACGAGGGCCAGGGAAACTCCCTTCGACACTCAGTTGCCGGATCTCAGCTGGAAGGGGCTGCCTTGCTTCTTACTCCCTTTCACCAGGTGCCTGGAGGAACGGTCCCGGGCGCTCACACTTGGCCCGCCCTCTTTGCCAGAGGCAGGACCCTGTGTGCCAAGGGCAGCTTGCTTTCCACCCCGTCCTCTGAGGGCGCCTCTTTCTCTCCTTGCCTGTTGTCTTGGAAAGGATAGTCCTTTGTCTTCAGGCTTTGTGATCAAGTCACGTTAGGACTGGCACCTGTTCCCTTCTTCGTGGGGCCTGGTGGCCTTTCTGAAGTCGCAGGTGGTCAGGAGCCCTCCAGTGCACGTGACATCTGGTCAGTTGACTTGCCAGGCTGGGTGGTTCTACTGCTTTCTGAATTTCTAAGAATCTCTTTTTTCTTTCCTAACGAGTTCTGCAGATTTATTTGACAATGTACCTAAGTACCATGTTTTCCTTGTGGTGTACGCTCTGTTCTGGTTTTTGTTTTTAATCAAATGCCTGTTTGGGAGGAGATGAACGTATTTAGTCTATTAGATTTGCGCTGCTGGAAAATTTTTTTTTTAAAGTGTAACCTTGACTAGCTGTCTTATTATTGTTTATCCTGTAAGATTAGTCTATCAATTAAAGTTTGATAATTAATTGCGTCTCCTTTTCCTTCCAATTCTTCATGCGCCTGATCTGTACTGGGGATTGACAAACATTGAAACTGGGCCCAGAGTCATTTTTTGTCCAGTTGTGGGGTACCATGTTACCATCTTCCTTGTTTGGCTCTTAGGTATATCCACATTTGTTCCTGCTGAAAATAGCTGATAGAGGGATCCGACTTGATGTGCTCCGTGTGAGTCCAGCTCCCAGCTTGGCGGTCAGCCATGTCCCTGTCAGGGCCTTCCTCTGCCTGGCCCCCAGGGTTGGAGGGCAGGCCGCCATGCAGTCCTCACGCTGCCAGGACACATTTGATCAAACACTGAGATGGAGCTGCAGCTTCAGCCGCAAGCCACAAAGACCCAGGAGGAGGGAGGGAGGTCTGTTACCAACAGTGGGACGAAAGCAGAGACCTGGGCACGAGCAGTAACTGTAGTTGGCAGAACTGGTTTTGACCCAGCACTGCTCCCATTGGACCCTCTCTGCTCTTCGCCCTACTTGGTAGATGTTCCTGAAGGTTCTGTCTCACTGCCCCTTCCTGGCTCTGTGTAGTTTCCCATTGCCTCACACTCCTTGAACCACACCATTAGACTCTTAAGGTTCTGACTGACTGGGGGTAGGGCTGTGCTCCATGCTGTCTGTGGCCTGATGCCCCTGGGGAATCTTCTGACNCAAACCCAGTTCATGAGAATTAAGCAAGGGGATTGTAACCGGAAAGTCCAGTGTCAGACCTAGGCCTCTGTGGGCCCCCAAGTCGCATCGGGCGCCTGACCCCCCAGCTCTCACCTCTGCTTTGTTCTCTGTTGACTCAGCTCCTAGCAGATGCAACCCCGAGGGAAAGAAGTGTTTTCTTGCCCAAGAATTCCAGAGTAAAAATACCAGACAGGGCTCTTACTGGCGTGTTACCCTGCCCTCCACAAACACACAGACACAATAACCTTAGCATCTGAGATGTGTTGTTCCCGGTTCACTCTGAGTCTGGGGCTCTCAGATGAACACTCCAGACTGTAGAAGACCGCAGCTGTGGCAGGCCACCCAGCAGGCTTTGGGCCTCATGCTCTGCGCCAGGCCAGTTACTGGGAAAGGACCTTCTGCAGGACTCCAGCCTCAGTGAATGGGTGCTCCTGAACCCTCTCTCCAGGGCGGGCACGTTGTTTAACACCAGCTCTTGCATTGAGTCTGTCCACTGCCAGGCACCGGGACAGATAAAGCGTATGAGTTCCATTGTCACCAGTCCATCACCTCTTGTCCGCCCCTTTACCCACGGGAGGAAACTTTGAGAAGAGACCTAGCCAAGGTCACATGCCTGTCACAGACCGAGGCTGTGATTCAGAATCCAGATGCGCCTGACCCCAGAGTCTGTGCTCCGAGATGCTGGTCTTACTGTTGAGAACTTAGAAAAGAGCTTGGCTACTTTGTTTTGCTTTCATATTTTTTCTTTTTTCTCCCCGGTTTATCTTAAGGGTACTAACATATGTTTGTGAGTTGTTTTTTTGACTTAGAACCTTGATATTTATTGCTTGGCCACCATTTAAAAAATTGAGACAGTAAATAGTACATGGGCTTGATAGAGAAATCTCAAATGGTAGGTAAGTCTCACGTTTTTCTAGCTCTCCACACCAGCTATGTTCCATCCCTGAAGGAAGCAGAGTTCACTTTAGGCTTAAGCACCAAGAGGCCATCTCATGAACAGAGGGTCAGTCATTCCCGCGTAAATCCCTTATCAGAGTCGGGGTATCCACAGAGGAACTTCAAAGCAGGAGGGAGCAGGTCCAGAGGGGGCACCTCACAAACATACTCCAGCCTAGAGTTCTAGATCATTATCTGTCATCTGTGTGGGTATCCCACAAGTAAATCCAACATCCCAAACTGAAACGATATCCCTTTCCTTTTCCTTTTTGGCCACTCCATGTGGCATGCCAGATTTTAGTTCCCTATCAGGGACTGAACCCGTATCCCGGTTCAATGGAAGCATGGAGTCTGAACTGGCTGGGCCACCAGGGAAGCCCCTGTATCCCTCTTCAGTCTGACCCTCCTCTCTTCCCAGTCTGACCCTCCTCTCTTCCCTCTTACAGACAGCAGTTCACCCAGGACCAGTAGCCCCAAGCCATGAACTTGAGAGATACCCTAGACTCTCACTTCCTCTGTCATCTGACCACCTGCTATTTTTATCCTGAGTATTTTTGCAGTCCCTCTTCTCTTTATCCCAACCTCCGAATCTGCATCTTTCTGTTGGGTTCTTCTAGTGCCCAGCAATTTCGTCCCCTTCAGTTTACCCTTTGCACAGCCAGCTGCCAACCACTGAGCTAGAGTACGGCTGACTGCGTCTGCTCTGGGAAATCCTGCGCCTGCTGCCTACAAGTTCCTTACCAGACAAGTGAGGCCCTGCTTCGTGACCTGACCCCAGCCACAGCTTTAACCAGAGGCTACCCCACCCAGGATTTCAGCCTCCAGTCATAACCCCGGCCTGCACCAATGGCATTTCACCTCCTGTGCTCACGTGCTGCCGTGGCTCCTGCCTGTGCCATGGGGCTGACCCCGGCGGAGCCTTAGGAGTACGGCCCAGGCTTCACTGCTCGGGAATGCCTTTCCCAGGCCTCGGCTCCTAATGAACTACTCCCAGTTTTCACAGATTGCTTTTTACACAACATGTTTATATTTAGAAAACTGATTAACGAAATAAGCCAAGGTATTTCTACCACATGGTGGTAATCTAGCATTTTGGTATGTGTCGTATGGAAATAGAATTCTGCTGTTTATAGTCTGTGCTGTGGCTCAGCTGGTAAAGAATCCTTCAGCAATGTGGGAGACCTGGTTTCGATCCCTGGGTTGGGAAGGTCCCCTGGAGAAGGAAAAAGGCTACCCACTCCAGTATTCTGGCCTGGAGAATTCCCTGGACTGTATAGTCCATGGGGTTGCAAAGAGTCGGACACGACTGAGTGACTCACTTTCACTTTTCAAATAAAATACCAATTTTTCATCGTGTAAAACTGTTCCCATTGAACCGACCCCACACTGTGGGATATCCAGCTGAATGCCGTCCATATACTTTGTTACACCCTATCATGTTGTCTTAACAAATTTCAAACAGGATAGTTGACAGGCTGTCACCTAGTCACTGTCTGTTAACACTGCTACCGTCTCTTTTTTCTTTTTCCTGAACCATTCAAAAGTTACCTGCAGGGACTTCCCTGGTGGTCCAGTGGCTAAGACTTCAAGCTCCCCTTGCTGGGGGCCCAGGTTCAATACCTGATCAGGGAACTACATCCCACATGTCACAGCTAACACCCGGAGCAGCCAGATAAATAGTCACCTGCAGACATCTTGCTGCTTCACCTCTAAGTTCTCCTGAGCATAAGGTTAGATTACTACACAATACTGATTATATGTAAGAAATTTAACATTGTTTTATCACCTATGTAGAGTCCAGTTGTCTTCAAAATGTCCTTTTCCCCCCAAACCTTTCAAGCTTCACATTTCCCGAGACGTTAATGTGTTTCTGGTCTCCTTTAGTTTAGTTACCCTGTCCTTTCTGTTCCACGTCACTGTTTTTTGTAAAGTCCCACCCTCTGGATTTGTTTCATCATCAGTTGACGAAGAATACCACAAAGGTGACGTGTCCTCTCATGACTTCAGGAGCAGCTCAGTCAATGCTTGGTATCTTTGGTGATGCCGAATATGAAACATCACATGGATTTTCACGGTCTCATTTACCAGATGGTGAGCTTCCAGTGAGCAGACTTTACACTTGTGACCCAAGGCCCAGCCTGGAGGAGTGCTCCGCAATGGCCGGCACACCGTAGTTACATTGGGAGCATGAGTGCCCTGGCTGTTCGGAGGAGATAGAACAGCACTGGGCCGACGCGGGTCGTGACAGGCCTTCCAGCCGCCCCTTCCCAAAGGGACCTGCCTGCAGCAGACACACTGATCCTGTTTATTCTGATTGACACACTTTGGAATGCTATATTTGGCCAGTTTGCTGCCTATGTATAGGGGCACACCGGTTTCTCAAAGAACTTCACAGCAAGTTTTTAGACCAGAAAGGCCTTTGCTGTTTGAACATGCACCCAGATCCTAAATACCACTGTCACCAAACAATGTGTGGTTGTTCCCCCCACTCCTCCCACTGCCTCATTCTGGCTCCTTTAAGACTTACAACCACCACAGAATGGTTATGAGTGGGCCATTTCATCCAGGTATGTGGTTAAGATTTTAGCAATCTCTTTAGTGGCAGTACTGCTGACTTCAGGATTTTAGGCAGCAACAAACATTTGCAATTTTTGGCAAAATGTGTAGTTGCTGTGGGAGATAAAACAGCCAGGACGTTTACCCCAGATATTAAATTAAGGTACGTTCCAATCAGGAGTCCTGTGCAGCCTGTTTTTTTGCCTGTTGGATCTCTAGTGCCTAATAAGCACTCAAACTATTTGTGGAATAAATGCAGCTGGGAAAAAGAAAGAGGCAGTCCCTTATGTTCCAGTTTTGCAGTTTTCCAAGAATATCTTAAGTGCTTAAAAAAAAAAATGCAGCATAGCAATGAATGCTTCCTGTTTACTTAAAAAGGAGGGAAATGTGACTGCTTTCTTGTCTATAGTAGTTCTAAAGTGACACAAAAGGAACTGGCAACACCGGGTACCTCCAGGAGAAGCAGGTGTGTGGCCCAAACCCCACACCAGACTGCAGAGTCCTGTCACCTCGTCCCTCAGCCACGAGATTCTCTGCCGACTGAGGATCACACAGCCAGTCCCTGCACCTCTGCAACGATGCTACTTCCTACTTAACTAAAAGACTTTGATCTCCTTCCTCCTGCATACTAGAAGTTCCGCTAAAAGTAAAGCAAGCATTTTAGGATAGGTCTCTCAAGTTAAGTCTCCAAGAGCTGGGCAGTTTCCTACATCAACTCCAAAGACCTAACACAGTGCTAGGAATAAATGGAACAGGGTTGATACTGATGTATGACAAACAGACAAAAAGTCAAAGTAACCTAGGGGGAAAGAGAACCTTTTATCTTCCCCAAATTACTAAATTACCAAAATTACTAAATGCCATTAATTCAGAAACGGATCCTTAGGACAGGGATGAAAAATTAGTCCCACACACTGGTGTCAGCTGACACGAGGAATAATCAGAAAACTAACGGGGGCACAAAGTATTTTGAGGCAAAACATCCTTTTATCACTAATTCATTCCTCATACTGAAAGTGGTCAGAGAGAAACTTATTTGAAGCACTCTGCTGAAAAAGTTATATTTCTGATATCCATGAAAAACAATGACAGACTAATCTTTAAAAATGCTAAGCAATGTCAATCTATTAAAAAAAAAACCACTATAGACATAAAAACTTTAGACATAAACTGAAGACTAAGAAAAATCTTGGTTTTACAGGTTTATTTTCAAAGGGCAAAAACACTTAAGACAATTTAAATACAAGTCTAAACAGACTAACTCTCAAAGTCAGCAATGATGCAGAAATGTGTTCTCACTGCCACTCGCCAGCATCTTCTGAGCCTTCTCTCAGTGAGGAAAAGGGGTCTGGCAAAAGACAAAGTCAAGTCAGTGCTTCTCTCTGGTGTTACTAACTTTAAGTGATAATCTCTGAGGTGCTAAATCCAGGTAACTAAAGTTACAGACACAAATACAATGTTTTACTTTTAAAGTCTGATCACTTATTCTACAGCCTAAAGAACAGAAGCTAATATTACGAGGCTTCTTTACTTCAGGCACTGTATTAGATGACACACACTACACAGTTTTACCTTCACCAAAGCCCCAGGCAGGCCCTGCCATACCCCCATTTTACATATGAGGAAACTGAGGCTACGGAGGCTACACAGTCTGCCCAAGATCCCAGGCTCACAGGACACGGCAGTGCTGGGTCAGCTCAGGCGTCTGTTGCCGGAGTTCATGCTCCTACCCAGAAGGCCTCTCCTGCCTACTTAGGAGCCAGGCCATCTCAGCTTCCTGGACAGCAGGCTGGACAGGCCTTGCAGGGGGCGGGGTAACTGAGGGAATCAAAGGCCTCCGCTTCGGGGTGACCTTGCTCGGTTTTTTCGTACAAGTCTGCTTTTATGAGGAGGGCTGACAGAGAGTCCTGTCTAGGAATGAACTGCTGTGAATCCCTCTGGAGGAGAAAGATGATCAGTAGGGTTGGCCCCCCTTGGAGTGGCAGATAACCAGAAGGTACCTGCATTTTATAACTCCTGAAAATCTTGTCAAGCACTTCCATTTTTCCATTTCTTCCTAAGTTTTTATTGAAGAACCATGGAGAGATTAATTCTATGGGAGAACAATAAGCCAAATTGTTTACCTGGTATCTTATTCATATACATCCTTCTTATCTGCAATGTAATCTACAATTTCTTGTGGGCACATTAACTTCTCCGCATCTATATCAGGAATTTCAAACCCTGAAAGTGAAATTTATGACAATGCATGAGTGTAGAAAAAGCAAATCCTTTAGAACTGAAAGCATCTAACCCTTCAACAACATGCATAAGCACATCAAAAATTTCCAGCAATCTTGAATCTCATTTGTGAGCCTGTTATGTACCAGATGATGTAGTTTTCAGACATAATTTGCATACTAGAAAACGCCCCCGTTTCAAGGGCAACATTCAATGGTTTTTAGTATATTCTCAAGGTTGTGCACCATCACCACTATCTAACTCTAGAATATTTTCATTACCCCAGAAAGAGACCCCGCAGCCCGAACTGGTACCACTCCTCTAGTTAGGATGATCTCGAGGAACTGTAATTAAGTTCTGCTCTGTGGGATGGCATACAAGTCCCTTGGCTTCCATTCAGACAGTTCACCCCCTAAATGAGCTGTGGAAACTTGTAACAGTCTCATTTGTATAACTAAACATCCCAGACAAGGATAACTTGGGAATGTGCATGGAAAGCGCTGCAGGAAACCAAGACGTGTGTATGGGTGTGTGTACAGGCACACATCCTAACCTAGGCACACCTGGCGCTTTTCTAGACATGGACACTTAGGTCTAGCGCCTGGTGGGGAGGGTGCTCCAAGGTGTCATCAGCCATCAGGTGAGGGCTACGCCCTTCATCTAGGAGCCCCACCCCAAGAATCTCAGACCCACGCTCCCCCAGGCCTCTTCTCGCCACTGGGCCCTTGGTACTGCACTGGGTGCTCTGTGGACCTGCTTCCCAATTAAGTACACTGTCCCTGACGTTTACTTCATCCGATAGTAAGCCGGTGGAGGTGGGGGTTAGCGCACTACAACTGCAAATCCCCATCAGACTCCCAGCATTTCTCTGCATTTAATCCACCTAAATCAAGAACCAAGACTCAGCCTGTGCGTTACCAAATTCGTCCTCCATGGCCATGATAATCTCCACTTGGTCCAAACTGTCTAAGCCCAGGTCTTTCATAAAATGGGAATTTACTGAAAGCTGCAAGAAAAGAACACAAAATGCAAAATTCAGTCTGTGAGAACACTTGCTTCTCAAAATAACTGAATAGTGAAATGTCACTTAATCATTACAAAGTTTTTTTTTTAATACAAAGAGGTCGTATTTTAAGTATCAAGAACCATAACAATAATACTATACTTTTAACCTGTGGCAACACACACTCGGTGTGCTTTATATGTTAACTTATTCAACCTTAATTTTGAAATAGCAATATATATAAAGCTAATGATGAACTGACTTTGTACATTTTACAGTGATCTTTGATCACTGTTCTGAATGACGTCTGAGAGTCTGTTTTTCCTTGCTGCCTTACTGCCAAGACACCACACCTTAGAAGTGACGTCCTGCTCCCTCAGGAATGGCACCCAGTGTCTATTATCACCTTGTCTGTAATTGATATTGTACCATGTGATTAAATACACATTTAGAGAAAAATCATTTAAACCACATCAATTACCTTTTCTGGGTCAATCTTGTCATAAAGTTTCAAGACGTAAAGAACACGGTCCTTGATTCCCTCCAATGTCAAAGGTGGTGCGTCGCTATACTGGCGGCACAGCTGTGTAATTCTGCCTGGAACCTAGAGCAAGGGATAAGGGAAGAGCTGCTGTGGAGCCCAAAATGCCTCTAGAGAAGGCACCGGCTACAGATGTCTTTCACAGAGCTTTCACAGGACTAGCAAATCCACCTCCAGGGAGGCTCACTGTGGCCACCAGGACGCAGAGGCCTAATGCAGGGTAGAGTCAGAAGCCATAGCAGTTCAACAGCATAAAAATGGATTTCTGGGGACTTCCCTGGCAGTTCAGTGGTTGGAACTCCATGTTTCCAATGCAAGGTGCTTGAGTTCCATCCCGGGTCAGGGAACTAGGATCCCACATGGTGTGGCCAAAAAATAGATTTCCTTTCCTCTGAGTCAGGACAGGCTCTCTTCTCTCCTCTGGTCAGCCTCCAGGCTTAGGGACATTTGTCCCACTCAGTGAAACTGCCACTAAAATCATCTAGAGTCTGCAGAGGACCCTAAGGCTTCTTAAGGCTTCTCACATCTCAAGCAGCCCACTATCCTTTTAATACCCAAGGCAAAATAACTCCTCCCAAGAGCTGTCAGGGTGAACTGACACTCAGAATCACACACCACAAGTGTCTAATTTGGCCCTGGTGGTAATTATAGACTTTGGCCAAGACAAATGAAGCCAGCTATGAACCCAAAGAAGAGGATGATGAGTTCGCAGGCATTAGTTTCCAATCCGTTTCCTTTCCAAGTGGGCTTGCCTTGCTGCTACCCACTAAATAATGAGACATTCTGATCTTTGCCATCATTGTGTAATATCTCAAATTTCTGATCTTAGCCCACTTGGAATTCAACTAGGTATGATGGTCTTGACTGGATTCCTTCACAGAATGTGAAAGGGAGTCCAAGTCACAAATCAGCAGACTTAAGGCCATGGAAGGCATGGGGCACAAGGCGGGGGGGAAATGAGACAACCGTCTGGCAGCTTGTAGTATAGAAGTCTTTAACCTCAACTGGTGTGTTCACCTTCTGAAGTTGATTTTAGGTCTGCAGTTTGGAGTTCTTAGGGGATAGAAACCCATAGGAAGTGGGTTTCCTTTTTGGGATTAAGGTCCTCCAGTCACAAAGGTCTGTGAAAACTTGTAAAAACAAACAAACAAACAAACCACTAAAAAAAAAAACTCCAAAACCAAACAGCACTGTCAGGACTTCCCTGGTGGCCCAGTGGTTAAGAATCCACCTGCCAGTGCAGGGGACACAGATGCAATTCCTGGCCCAGGAAGATCCCACGTGCCTGAGGGCAGCGAAGCCTGTGCGCCACAATTACTGAGCCCTGGCCTAGGGCTTGTGCTCTGCGGTAAGAAGCCACCTCAGTGAGAATGCATTTCAGTCAGAGAACAGCCCCTGCCTGCCACAACTAGAAGCCTGTGCACAGCAGTAAAGACCCGGGCAACCAAAATAAAATTAATGTGTTTTAAAAAACTGCTGGAGCTTCCCTGGAGGCTCAGGGGAATCCGCCTGCCAAGGCAGGAGTCATCAGTTTGATTCCTGATGCGGGAGGACCCCACATGCGCCGAGCAACTAAGCGTTGTGCCTCAACTATCGAGCCTGTGCTCTAGAGCCGGGGAGCCACACTTCCGGAGCCCATGTGCCACAATTACTGACGCCCAAGTGCCCTAGAGCAGCAGGAGAAATCACTGCAATGAGAAGCCCACGCACTGCAACTGAAGAGCAGTCCCTGCTCTCTGCAGCTAAAGAAAAGCCTTCGCAGCAATGAATACCCAGCACAACCGTAAAAACAAATGATTAAAAAACAAACAAAAAAACTGCCAATTAACCAAATCAGTACGCATCTGTTTAAGAAACATTTATTTTGCAAAAAAGGAAAATCAAGTATTGGAATCAGGTTTAATCAGCAAGCCAAAGAGATCAGAGCACTTGTTCTTTTCGTTTCCATTTACGGTCTCTTTTCCTTTCCGATTACAGCATGTTAGATTAAGGAGACCTCTGATCTGGGGAAGCCACAGGCCAACTTATCAACAATGACTAGAAAAGGTTTCCAAACCACAAACAAAAGGGAAGAAGCAAAAAGGACTAAAGAGAAAGAGGGAGAAGACATGAGTTAATACTGGTAATGACAGAAAAGAAATCTGAGGTGGAAGGATCTAACAGAGGCCTCGTCTGTGTGCAGCTCAGCAAGAAGTGGTACAAGGTGAATTACTGCTGGGAAAGGGTGAGACAGGAGGCTGACATGCACGGCGCCCAAGGCAAGAGGCTGGTGAGGGCTACTTCACATGCAGCTACCCAAGTGGCCCACTAGGTGTCAGCATCGACCCGAGGAGCACTGGCAACTGCCTGCAGGGGCCAGGTGGGTTCCCTGTAATTCAGTCAGTTCCCTTCAGTTCATTTGCTCAGTCATATCCGATTCTTAGCGACCCCAGGAATCGCAGCACACCTGGCCTCCCTGTCCATCACCAACTCCCGGACTCCACACAAACCCATGTCCATCGAGTCGGTGATGCCATCCAACCATCTCATCCGGTTGTCCCCTTCTCCTCCCGCCCTCAATCTTTCCCAGCATTAGGGTCTTCAAATGAGTCAGCTCTTCATATCAGGTGGCCAAAGTACTGGAATTTCAGCTTTAGCATCAGTCCTTACATTGAACACCCAGGACCGATCTCCTTGCAGTCCAAGGGACTCTCAAGAGTCTTCTCCAACACCACACTTCAAAAGCATCAATTCTTCGGCACTCAGCCTTCTTCACAGTCCAACTCTCACATCCATACATGACCACAGGAAAAACCATAGCCTTGACTAGACAGACCTTCGTCCGCAAAGTAATGTCTCTGCTTTTGAATATGCTATCTAGGTTGGTCATAACTTTCCTTCCAAAGAGTAAGCATCTTTTAATTTCATGGGTGCAGTCACCATCTGCAGTGATTCTGGAGCCCCCCAAAATAAAAATCTGACACTGTTTCCATTGTTTCCCCATCTATTTGCCATGAAGTGATGGGACCAGATGCCATGATCTTAGTTTTCTGGATGTTGAGCTTTAAGCCAACTTTTTCACTCTTCTCTTTCATCAAGAAACTTTTTAGTTCCTCTTCGCCTTCTGCCTTACGGGTGGTGTTATCGATATTTCTCGCGGCAATCTTGATTCCAGCTTGTGCTTCATCCAGCCCAGTGTTTCTCATGATATACTCTGAATATAAGTTAAATAAGCAGGGTGACAATATACAGCCTTGATGTACTCCTTTTCCTATTTGAAACCAGTCTGCTGTTCCATGTCCAGTTCTAACTGTTGCTTCCTGACCTGCATAAATGAGATTAAACAGGGCCCCACCTGGAAACCACAGGCCAGTATCAAAAAGTGGCTGCAGTGGGATGTGCAGGAAATGGGAGGGTGTATCACGTGAGAACTCAGGCTCTGGAAGGAGAAAGTATACCAGCACTAGCTCTTTGTTAAATAAGCAGGGTGACAATATACAGCCTTGACGGACTCCTTTTCCTATTTGGAACCAGTCTGTTGTTCCATGTCCAGTTCTAACTGCTGCTTCCTGACCTGCATACAGATTTCTCAAGAGGCAGGTCAGGTGGTCTGGTATTCCCATCTCTTTCAGAATTTTCCACAGTTTATTGTGATCCACACAGTCAAAGGCTTTGGCATAGTCAATAAAGCAGAAATAGATGTTTTTCTGGAACTCTCTTGCTTTTTCCATGATCCAGTGGATGTTGGCAATTTGATCTCTGGTTCCTCTGCCTTTTCTAAAACCAGCTTGAACATCAGGAAGTTCACGATTCACGTATTGCTGAAACCTGGCTTGAAGAATTTTGAGCATTACTTTACTAGCGTGTGAGATGAGTGCAATTGT
>SJYQ01003679.1:83861-119095 GCA_006410935.1 Redunca redunca | reverse complement strand
AGCCTCTTGATGAAAGTGAAAGAGAGTAAAAAAGTTGGCTTAAAGCTCAACATTCAGAAAACAAAGATCATGGCATCTGGTCCCATCACTTCATGGCAAATAGATGGGGAGAGTGGAAACAGTGTCAGACTTTATTTTTTTGGGCTCCAAAATCACTGCAGATGGTGACTGCAGCCATGAAATTAAAAGATGCTTACTCCTTGGAAGAAAAGTTATGACCAACCTAGATAGCATATTCAAAAGCAGACATTACTTTG
Source organism: Redunca redunca (assembly GCA_006410935.1). Lineage (NCBI taxonomy): Eukaryota > Metazoa > Chordata > Mammalia > Artiodactyla > Bovidae > Redunca > Redunca redunca. The sequence continues at coordinate 118,838 of SJYQ01003679.1, read as the reverse complement.
CAGACTAAGGTCCGTCTAGTCAAAGCTATGGTTTTTCCAGTAGTCATGTATGGATGTGACAGTTGGACTGTGAAGAAGGCTGAGCGCTGAAGAATTGATGTTTTTGAACTGTAGTGTTGGAAAAGACTCTTGAGAGTCCCTTGGACTGCAAGGAGATCCAACCAGTCCATTCTGAAGGAGATCAGCCCTGGGATTTCTTTGGAAGGAATCATGCTGAAGCTGAAACTCCAGTACTTTGGCCACCTCATACGAAGAGTTGATTCACTGGAAAAGACTTTGATTCTGGGAGGGATTGGGGGCAGGAGGAGAAGGGGACAACAGAGGATGAGATGGCTGGATGGCATCACTGACTCGATGGGTGCGAGTCTGAGTGAACTCCGGGAGTTGGTGATGGACAGGGAGGCCTGGCGTGCTGTGATTCATGGGGTCGCAGAGTCGGACACGACTGAGCGACTGAACTAAATTGAACTCTGTTACTAGCTGTTTGGCCTTGGGCAAGTTATTTAATCTTGCTATGCCCTAGTTTTCCTTATCTGTTAAGTGACCATAAACAACAAAGGTCTGTCTAGTCAAGGCTATGGTTTTTCCAGTAGTCACACATGGATGTGAGAGGCGGACTAAAATGAAAGCTGAGTGCCGAAGAATTGATGCTTTTGAACTGTGGTGTTGGAGAAGACTCTTGAGAGTCCCTTGGACTGCAAGGAGATCAGTCTTGGGTGTTCATTGGAAGGACTGATGCTAAAGCTGAAACTCCAATACTTTGGCCACCTGATGCAAAGAGCTGACTCATTTGAAAAGACCCTGATGCTGGCAAAGATTGAGGGCGGGAGGAGAAGGGGACGACAGAGGATGAGATTGTTGGATGGCATCACCGACTCAATGGACATGAGTTTGACTGAACTCCAGGAGTTGGTGACAGACAGGGAGGCCTGGTGTGCTGCGGTTCATGGGATCGCAAAAAGCTGGACACAACTGAAAAACTCAACTGAAAAAATAGTACCCAAGTTCACAGGATTGTTGAGGCATCAAGGAGATAATGAAACATAGAGGACCTAGAACACTGCCTGGCACATACAGCACATACACAGTAAGTGTTATTCAGGGTTGTCTAGTAGGCTCAGGCAGAGAAGGCGATGGCACCCCACTCCAGTGCTCTTGCCTGGAAAATCCCATGGATGGAGGAGCCTACTAGGCTGCAGTCCATGGGGTCGTGAAGAGTCAGACACGACTGAGCGACTTCCCTTTCACTTTTCACTTTCATGCACTGGAAACCCACTCCAGTGTTCTTGCCTGGAGAATGCCAGGACGGGGTAGCCTGGTGGGCTGCCGTCTATGGGGTCGCAGAGTCAGACACAACTGAAGCGACTTAGCAGCAGCAGTAGGCTCAGGATGGCAGTGACCTGCCAGTATCAGAGTGAGGCAATACTGTAGCCCAAAGTACTTGATTGACTCCTTCACTTTCTTGCCCCGCTTTCTAGCCGCTTTACTGTGATTTCCTATCTGGTTACAGTACTGCCAATAGCACTTCACATATGTCATCTCCTTTAGGGCTAATAATAACCCTGTTTTACAGGTGAGGAAACTGAGACAAAAGGTTATCTTGCCCCAGGTCTCCCAGAATGGCCTCCTGAAGGGTCTTACTACCTCCTTTCGGCTGGATCTCAGCCATTAACAACAGAGTGGACAAGCACTTCTGAAAGGTGTCCCCAACGGCCAACATTGTTTCCGGTGTTAATTATTCTTCCCCAAGGTCTACACTTAACAATTACATGCAACAAAATCACCTCCCTCAGACACCAGAGAAGCCACTGTCTGCAGGAAAAGAATGAGGACCCGACCCTGTGAACCAGCAGGAATAAACCCGAGTAGTTTCTATTAATATCCATGTTACCCTGAACTGGGTCCATCTCTGAGGGGAACTCAGAGGAACCTAGGTGGCTTTAAAGACCATCTCTGCAAATTATCCCCTGGACAGCTCTACCCAGGTAGCAGGCATCCCACCCTCAGTTTGGTCATAAATTCCTTACCTGTCTCTAAAACACCTGCTTGCAGACCTCCATTCCTTCTCCGACCCCTGGGGCTCTAGCCAGAAACCTCAGAGCCAGCCTCCATTCTCCCCATGCTCTCACCATCATGTTTACTGGGTCACCCAGCTAAATGGGAGGGAAGGTCTCAAATGTTCCTTCAACAAACTGCATTAATCTTTTAGTCCCTGTGACCCAGACAGAGACCATCCACATTCCTCAGTGGGTGAATGAGCACCTATACCGCACTCTTCAATATACCTGTCTTCCCACCTCAACTTAGGTTTCTCCCTTTCACAGGCACCTGAAGGTCAGCACTAAGTAAGTGGGGGGCTCATCCTGGCCTCTGCATGTGCCACTACATCCATCCCCTGCATGAGAAGCCGCTGCCTTCAGGACCATGCTCACTGCGGTTCTCATCAATCCGCTCTTCTGCCCTGCACACACACCTGTCCTCAAACGGCAATGCCTTGCCTTTACCTATTACCTGCCTGGCTCAGCAGTCTTTGAGCTTTACCTTATATGCCAAGTATGGTGCAATGGGCTGGATCCACAAAGATAAATAAAGACATCTACCCTTGGAGAAGCCTATGGTCTAATGGAAAAGACTAATCCAAACAGATCATTTCAATTATAATAAAAATGTGCCAAGGGCCATGACAGGTATTTGTAGGTTGCTTCAGTAACAGAAGTTGTCATTCAATCCTTGAGAGCCAATGAGGGTAGAGATACGAGACCTGGGAATGAGTGACGTGGTCAGATCGCAGCCTCAAGTCCATCACCACCATATGTGTCAGTCTGGTTTCAGTACCAGGAACAGCTGAGCTTTCCCTGCACAAGAACTCTTTGGAAATTCTCTGTACTCTGGCTGCCTGTCTAGATTCAGGGCTCTGGGTCAAGTAAAGACTTCAAGGTCCCATTTTAGGCCACTACATCTTTTTTTTTTGGTACCTTCTATTTTATATTGTTGTATTTTTATAGCCAGGGAAGATGCTTTGGCTCCTTTTTTCAGGGGAAAAAAATTAGAATATAAATGAATAACTAGTTGTTCCAGGGTCTGCATAGTGGATGGATTTGAGGAGGGAAAACCTGACAAAACAGAATAGGCAGAATGAGCAAAGGTTCAGATGAAATGAACAAAGGCTAGAGGGGGAAGTTTGGGGTGACTGGTACACAAGTGGTAACAGAAACCAAGAGAGTGAAGAAATGGGGGACGGAGAGTGTGTGGCAAGTGATCTCTTGACCTTACCAACATTTAATGATTTGGTAGAGAAAGTTCCCAACAAGGTGGAATGAGATGAACCAAGGGAAAATAATGTCAGAAACCACCTAGGGAAAACCGCACAGCAGGGACTAAGCTGGCAAGGTTAACATAGCTGCCACGTGTCCAATGAAGATGTGAAGTGATGTCTTTCTTTTGTATGCATCTCTGTATCTCTCAACTGCTAGCATAAGGCCTGGCACACAGTCCCTCAATATCTTTGAAGGAACAAGTATTTATTTACTCTCCAGCTTAATCCAAAAAGGATATAAGGTAGCTAAATGGGAGCACTTAGTCAAAACCACTCTGTAAGCATAAAGAAAATGGCTGCTCTGCTGTGTATGTAAACCCAGCAGAGGTAGTGGAACCTCTCTGAGCACCTTGCAATTCAAGGCACGGTCCAAGCAGCAGCAGCAGCAGCAGCAGCAGGATCTTCTGGAAGGCCACTGGAAATGAAGACTCTCAGGCCCCTTTCCAGAATCTATATTTTAATGCAATTGATCAGAGCACACAATCAAGTCTGAAGAGCAATGCTCCAACAATAAGGAATTATCACTTTGCCTCTTAGCCTGACACTGAAGTTGGTCTCAGGAACAAAACGGTAACTACATACACTACTCTTTTAACTTCAAGGTGACACTTTTAACTCTTTGATTCACTGACAGGACAATGCCCCCTGGATGAATCTACTACACTGTCAGTAAATCTCGACACTGGCTGCACATAAGAATCACTGACAACTTTTAAAAATAGATGACCACGTTGGACTGCTAGAGATTTTAATTGATTTGGCCTGGGCATTCTTAGGTTTTATTCTAATACCTTAGTGGAGGTTGAAACCACAATTACATGAAGTCCTAGAGTTTGAAAAGGGCATTCTCTACTTAAACTTTGGGAATCTATCTACCCTTAAGACAATAGTTCTTAACCATGATGCACTTCAGAGTCACCTGGGGAACTTACAGAGCACACATGTCAGTGCCTCATCACAGAGGAGGTAAATCAGATGGGTGGGGAAGCCCACGAGGAACATACTTATTTTTAAGCTACCCAGGTGATTTGAATGTGCAACTCAGGTTGAGAATCATGAACATAAGGAGAAATTCAGCCTCTAGAAGTTTTCATCAGATTAAAAAAACAACTTAAAAACTAACTTGCCTCCTATCCTTATTTGCAGGAGACCCTAAAACAGGCAAAAGGTGCCACAGGGAGAAATCTGGGGAGAAAGCTGTAGGGCGGCGTGTCTTCCTCTTTGCACCTAGGCGACGGTACCTGGTTTGTCCAAAGTTCTGGTCAGAGGCAACCTGCATTCGAACCCAGGGGTGTTTGACTCCAGCTCTGTGCTCTTGTTCACAATCTCTAGGTCACCTGAGTGCCGGCAGGGGTCAACCAAGCACCGTTAGGCAGTGGGAGAGGGAGCAAGCAGGTGTCCCCTGGTCATCCCCACCAACAGGAGCCACAGTAGCCGCGGCCCCGCTGCCTGGCCCCTCCCTCTCACCCCGAGTGGGCCCGACACCTGCACCCCAGCCAAGACCCCCGACAAAGTCACCGCCAGTCACCTGCGCGAGCACCAAGGCCGGCAGCGGAGCCCCAGGCCTCGTCCGGGTCTCCGCGGCGAAGAGGGTAGTGCTGAGAGGCCGGGCCGCGGCTAGCGTGGGGAGCCTGGGCAGCGGCGCGAAGGCCGTGGGAAGTCGGCGGACACAGGCGCAAAGGACACGAGCCGCCATGGCTACGCCGACCCAGGATGCACTGCGCCGCGCCCTCGAGTTCAGTATCCCCTTGCGCTCTGCGCAGGCGACGCACAGAGCGGCGGCTGTGGGGAGCAGCTGGCAGTGGCGGCCCCTGGCGGCTCCTGGCTGCACTGCCTCATCGGGGCGGGCGGCCCTGCAGTCCAGGTCCAGAGGCGAATAGATGCTAGAGCCAGAGCTAACGTGTAAATATTGTCTTTCCCCAGACACTAATCACTGACACAAGAAAGGAACTAATTTTTACTTATTCTCTGAAAGTTAAAGTTTTGATGTCGGTGATTCTGATAGGGGCAAAGGGACAAAGTAGGTGATTAAATAGTTAATCCCACTAGAGGATTCTAGGTAGAAAAATATGGTGAACCCCTGTAAGTTAATGATCACTCAAAAAAATAGGCTTTCTTAACCGCAAAACCAAACAGGCTTGCTTAGCAACAAAACCATGCAGAAGAAGCAGGAGACATACCCCCAAACGATAAAATAATGGGTGCGTGAGACCTACATCCTGCCCACTGAGTTGAGTAAGTTAATGACCTAGGGGTCATGCTCTCTGCACAGGTAAAAAGCAATAATTTACAGAAAGCTAACATTTAAAGGAAAGACCCTCATTGTACTGAGATCTGAAATATTCCCATAGTGCCTTAACAGTCCTGGCTTGACCCTGTAGGGACAAGAAAACTCCCTTGCCCAACCTGGAGGAGCTGATGATGGAAGCACGATGTCTACCCAAGAATGAGGAAGAAAGTGGTCTCTTACTCAGCCCCTTTTTTCTTTGATTATAAAACTGTAGCCCAAAACAAAAAAAAAAAAAAGAAAGAAAAAAAAAACTGTAGCCCACTAAGTTCTCAGGGTGCGGCATCTCTCACCTGCTGGATTGTAAGCCTCACTAGCGTCTTAGTCTAACAAATCACTTATCTATCACTTTGCCTCTCACTGGAGTCTTTCTGAGCAGAGACATAAAGGACTGTTATACCTTTATGGAGCCATCTGAAACAACACCAAATGGTTCCAATCCTTCCATATTAAGTTTATTGAATAGGTCAAAACTCAGCATAAAAGAAGAATGTGAGTCATGTAAATGTATAACTAAGACTAATAAATGTGGGACAATAAAAATCATATACATATTTTAAAACTTGACAGTGTGTAAATTATATAGCTCACAGAAATGGGAACATGGGAGTAAGCTGAAGAGTGCTAATTCATTCATATTTTTCAGCAGGGAAATCGAAACCTTTGAACAATGGCTCCAAACTCAGAATACTGCCTGGATGAACACTCCAATCATGCCTTCAGTTTACTTATTTCTTTTTACTTTCATTAAATCCAAGTAAAATAAAATGCCCTGCCTTGTAATTTCTATTTATATATTCATGAAAATATCAATAATCTGTTATGTGCTAGTTGTTGAGGCTACATCAGTGAGCAAACCAGACTGGCAATCTATTTTCAGATAGACTGGACAGATATAGAATAAATAACAAAAAATATAACACCCCCCCAAAAAAACCCTCCAGGAAGTAGTGATAAGTACAATGAAGACCAATAAAGCAGAGAAGCGGGTAGTGGGGGCTGAGAGATGTGCTGTTTTCGATAGGGTGGTCCTCGAAGGCCTCTCTTTGGAGGTGACACTTGAGCCAAGACTTTCATCAATCAGGAGGATGGAAAAGAAACCCTTGGGAGTCACCCTGCTGTTGTTGATGCCAATCAGTCCCTGTGGCTGTGCTCATGGTCCACCCCAGGCTTCTCCTGCATCCTGTTTTCAACACCACCACTTCACTGTTTATTAAGCAATTGTATCACCTCTTTGGAATGGTCAGTGAATAAATGGCCAAGCTTCACATCAAGTAGCTGTCTTTCATTTCTGCAGAAAACTGACAGGCACCTAGAACCCGATTGGAGTCCTAAGACTAGGGCCAGTAAGATCCGCTTAAGTCACCAGTGACACCCCTGCCTCTGATTGTGCCTTCCTGGCCATGCTCTGTGGCAGACCCACGGGACAGACCTATGATGGTCTCAGAAGAGGCAGCAGTTGGAAAGAGCTCTATACCTACTAGGTCCACATATAGGACCCTTTCTTCCCATAACCTCTCTGTATTTCTGTGTTACCTTTGATTCTTTTGGTCAAACACAACAAATTACTTCATTTATTTTTTAAACTTTTCATTTTCTATTGGGGTATAGCCAATTAACAGTGTTATGATAGTTTCAGGTGAACAGCAAAGGAACTCAGCCATATACATACATAGATGTATCCATTCTCCCCCAAACTCCCCTCCCATCCAGACTGCCCCATAACATTGAGTGGAGTTCCATGTGCTATACAGTAGGTCTTTGTTGGTTATCCATTTTAAATATAGCAGAATCACCTCTTATTTAAATGACATATTTTGGGAGAGCTACTTTTCCTTCAGCAAACAAAGAGAAAAATGTCAGCCAAGACAGTCCATATGGTCAGAGGTTCATTACTGAGATCGAATCCTTAGCAGCTGGGGAAGACTTAAGAGAGCACCAATGCTCTTCAGGAGCACTTCCATCAAAGGGGTATGAACACAGACTATGTCAGCTTCCTGCACACATCAACCTCCCGGCCCACCAGTCAGCCCTCCCTCTGCCCCGCACATTTGTACTACCGTCACATCCCCTCCGGAATCCCCTGGCACCTTATACCACCAATTCTCTCTTCTCCCCGCTATCTTCAACCTTTCCTTCCCTTCTAGCTCTTTCTCTTGAGCCCCTAAACATGCCAAAGTTCCTCCCCACCTAAAAACAAGGCCAGAGGCCTCCTCCAGTGACCTTTACTATACCTCTAATATTACCATTTCCCTTTCCATTCATAGTCAACCTCTTTATTTATTTATTTTTTAATTTTTTTCATAGTCAACCTCTTAAAAAAAATTATTTGGCTGATCTGGGTCTTAGTTGCCATATGCAGGATCTTCGTTGCATAATGAGGAATCTTTAGGTGTAGTATGCAAACTCTTAGTTGCAGCATATGGGATCCAGCGTCCTGACTAGGGACGAAACAGGAGCCCCTGCATTGGCAGCCTGGAGTCTTAAGCCCCTGGACCATGAGGGAAGTCCGCATAGTCAACCTTCTTGAAGGAATAATCTACTGTTTTAAATCTTCAATTCCTCACTTCCTATTCATTCTTTTTTTAAAATTAATTTTCACTGGAGTACGGTTGATGTACAGTGTTACATTAGTTTCTGTTGTCCAGCAAAGTGAATCAGTTATACCTACACACATATCCACTCTTAGATTCTTTTCGATACTTTACAGAGTACTGAGTAGAGTTCCCTGTGTTATACAGTAGGTCCCCATTAGTTATCTGTTTTATATATAGTAAGTAGTGTATATATGTCAATCCCAATCTCCCAATTTATCCCTCCCTGCCTCCTTTCCCCCTTGGTAGCCATAAGTTTTTCTATATCTGTGACTCTGTTTTCTACGTAAATTCATTTGTCCTATTCATTAATCCACTCTAATCTAGATTATACTTGACTCCCTACTCCCACCGGTGAAACTTCATAAACTGCATCTTAATTGAAGTCCAGTAGATACAACCTCTCTGACCATTCCTTTTCTGCCCTCTTCCTGGCCCTATTTTCTCTGCTCATTTAAATGTTGATCCCTGTGGGGGGTTTGTCCTTGACCCGTTCTTGACTTTAAACATATACGTTTTCAGGATTGATTCACTCTAGAGGCTTTAATTGCCCCCTCCATCCAGCCTGGCCTCTTCTTTGGGCTTTGTAGTCCTAGATCCAAATGCCTGTTGCCAGATGATCTAAAAGCACTCTTTCCCTCCTCTTAAACTTAGGGTATCATGTTTCTCAGGGTTCCTGAGTAAATTAAATCTTTATGAAAATCCCTCTATTGTCCATGATGTGCTTGCAAAGTTATTAACTCATTTGAGGTTAGAGACCGTGAGGACAGAGTTAGTACAGCAGAGAAAGTGAAATCTTTTATGCAAAGGTATTAAAGGGTTCATGGGGTCACAAAGAGTCCGACATGACTGAGCGACTGAACTGAACTGAACTGATTAAAGGGAAGTAATGAAATTAGCAAAACCCACTATAGATATATCACTAAAAGGCATCTTTAAAAGAGAAGTAATGGTGTATGGGACTTCCCTGTTAGTCCAGTGGTTAACACTTCACCCTTCCACTCTAGGGGATGCAGGTTCCATCCCTGTTAAGGGAACTAAGATCCTGCATGCTGTGTGTGGTGGGCCAAAAAAAAGAGAGATCATGCATATATATTCTCAATATACTCAAGTTCAGTTCAGTTCAGTTCAGTTCAGTCGCTCAGTCGAGTCTGACTCTTTACGACCCCATGAACCAAGCACACCAGGCCTCCCTGTCCATCAACAACTCCCAGAGTTCACCCAAACTGATGTCCATCGAGTCAGTGATGCCATCCAGCCATCTCATCCTCTGTCATACCCTTCTCCTCCTGCCCCCAATCCCTCCCAGCATCAAAGTCTTTTCCAATGAGTCAACACTTAGCATGAGGTGGCCAAAGTATTGGAGTTTCAGCTTCAGCATCAGTCCTTCCAATGAACACCCAGGACTGATCTCCTTTAGGATGGACTGGTTGGATCTCCTTGCAGTCCAAGGGACTCTCAAGAGTCTTCTTCAACACCACAGTTCAAAAGCATCAATTCTTTGGTCCTCAGCTTTCTTCACAGTCCAACTCTCACATCCATACATGACTACTGGAAAAACCATAGCCTTAACTAGACAGACCTTTGTTGACAAAGTAATTTCTCTGCTTTTTAATATGCTGTCTAGGTTGGTCATAAGCTTCCTTCCAAGGAATAAGTGTCTTTTAATTTCATGGCTGCAATCGCCATCTGCAGTGATTTTGGAGCCCAGAAAAATACAATCAGCCACTGTTTCCACTGTTTCCCCATCTATTTGCCATGAAGGGATGGGACCAGAAGCCATGATCTTGGTTTTCTGAATGTTGAGCTTTAAGCCAATTTTATCACTCTCCTCTTTCACTTTCATCTAGAGGCTCTTTAGTTCCTCTTCACTTTCTGCCATAAGGGTGGTGTCATCTGCATATCTGAGGTTATTGATATTTCTCCCAGCAATCTTGACTCCAGCTTGTGCTTCTTCCAGCCCAGCATTTCTCATGATGTACTCTGCATAGAAGTTAAATAAGCAGGGTGACAATATACAGCCTTGACGTACTCCTTTTCCTGTTTGGAACCAGTCTGTTGTTCCATGTCCAGTTCTAACTGTTGCTTCCGGACCTGCATATAGGTTTCTCAAGAGGCAGGTCAGGTGTTCTGGTATTCCCGTCTCTTTCAGAATTTTCCACAGTTTATTGTGATCCACACAAAGGCTTTGGCATAGTCAATAAAGCAGAAATAGATGTTTTTCTGGAACTCTCTTGCTTTTTGATGATCCAGCAGATGTTGGCAATTTGACCTCTGGTTCCTCTGCCTTTTCTAAAACCAGCTTGAACATCTGGAACTTCACGGATCACATATTGCTGGAGCCTGGCTTGGAGAATTTTAAGCATCATTTTACTAGCATGTGAGATGAGTGAAATTGTGTGTTAGTTTGAACATTCTTTGGCATTGCCTTTCTTTGGGATTGGAATGAAAACTGTGGCCAGTCCTGTGGCCACTGCTGAGTTTTCCAAATTTGCTGGCATATAGAGTGCAGATTAGGGCTTTAAAAATTGCCATCTCTAGGGCTCCCCTGCTGGTCTAGTGGTTAAGAATCCACCTTGCAATGCAAGGGACATTGGTTCGATCCTTGGTCCGGGAAAGTCCCACATGCCCTGAAGCAACTAAGCCCAAGTGCCACAGTTACTGAGCTTACCAGCTGTAACTAGTGAAACTCGCACACCCTAGATCCTGTGTTCCACAAGAGAAGTCACCACAATGGGAAGCCCACGCTCTGAAATGAAGAGTAGCTCCCGCTCATTGCAACTACAGAAAGCCTGCACAGCAACAAAGACCCATCACAGCCAATAAATAATCTGGGAAAAAAAACTGCTGTCTCTCAAGCTGCTTAGGGAAAGGTGAAGATGATGTCTTCAGTACAGTTGTGCTGTTGACTGATTCTTGTGAAAATGCAGGCACTGGTATCAAGGATGCATGTGAGAATGCAAATGAACCACAGCATTTCTAAATTAGCATTTGAAATAGGCTTTGCATTACTTTTAGTAGGTATGTGAAAATATTACAAATTTCATAAAAGTATATTGCAGGACTTCCCTGATAGCTCAGTTGGTAAAGAATCCGCCTGCAATGCAAGAGACCGAGGTTCAATTCCTGGGTTTGGAAGACCTACCTAGAGAAGGGACAGGCTGCCCACTCCAGTATTCTTGGGCTTCCTTTGTGGCTCAGCTGGTAAAGAATCTGCCTGCAATGTGGGAGACCTGGGTTCGATCCCTGGGTTGGGAAGATCCCCTGCAGAAGGGAAAGGCTAACCCACGCTAGTATTCTGGCCTGGAGAATTCCATGGACTGTATAGTCCATAGGGTTACAAAGAGTTGGACACAACTGAGTGACTTTCAGTTTGTTCCCTGGCAGTCCAGTCATTAAGAATCCATGTGCCAATGCAGGGGAAACGGGTCTGGTCCCTGATCTGAGAAGATTTCACCTGCTGTGGGGCCACTAAGCCCATGCACCACAACTAGCGAAGGCCCAGGGCCCTAGGACTTGTGCTCTACAATAGGAGAGACCAGATGGATGCAAAGCCCAAGGGCCACAACCGGAGAGTAGCCCCTACTTGCCACAACTAAAGAAAACCCGTGAGTAGCAACGCAGACTTAGTGCAGTGAAAACAAAGTACATTGCATATTAGTATACTAAGTTAACTGAGATTTACTGTGTAAGCATCACTGAGTAAATATTCTAGCTGTAAAATAATTAGTTCTTGTTTCCGAAAATCATATTTACAGGATAGGAAAAAATATGCCAAACAGGATGTATCAAAATGAATATTTATTAACATTTCAAGCTTTATGTACATAACCTTTAAAAGGAAATGTGCAAATGTGAAGAATCACAAAAATCCACTTATATACCCTCTCTCCCAAAGTAAGTACAAATGAGCATTCAAGATCAGTAGTGCCCCACCATCGGAACACAGTCTTGTCAGAATGAATACAGGTAAGTAAGTGTTTTAAAACTCTTTCAAATAGATTCCTTTAAAGTAGCATCTCCAAAGAGTACTAAGAGGCCAAAAATACCCAGAACACTGTGTTTCCCAGGTTACCCTAACTTTTTAGTAGCGGTATACAAATATATTTCCATCTTTTTGTCCAGCCAACAAATGAGAATCTGTACCTGACCATTTAACAAAAGACCAATTCTGGCCAGAGACAGGAGGAAGGAGAGCAGTGCAGTGACCCAAGAGTAAGTCCCAAACGGCAATGGTTCCAGAAGTCAATACTGCTGCTGCAAAATGGTCTTTCACGTCGCCTTCCAGGAACCTAGCAGCAAGCAGAGGAAAGGCAATTCAAATCATATATCAAAAACAAACAAAAAGACATTAAAACAAAAATGGGCCCAAACCATGATCTCTAAAGCAACAAGAACAAAGACACGTGGGAACACGCATGCGTCCGAGTGAAGTCCTAGGGCTGCTGGCCATGGTCGCTAGCGGCCCTGCCTGTCTCTCTGATGCACCTCTGCGTCTCCTTATGACAGCTCACACTGGCCTGCTTCCCACCCGCCAAACCAGCTGAGCCTGGCCTCACCATGGTGTCTTTGCTTTTGCTTGTCCCTCTCCTTGACAGGTCTCCCTCCAGGGCATAGCCTGGCTGGGTTTTGGTCATTGTTCAGGCCTGTCCCCTGCATAAAGTCACACCTATTCAGCAATCTGAGCGTGCACACACATATACACTCTGCTCCTTGTCTATCGCAGCACCTTCTTTTTACCTTCACAGCAATGTGAGACTGTTTGCCTCTGTATCTCTGAGAATATGAATTTGAGATTCTCTTGTTTCCATATTTGGGGGCTGTCTGTCCCACAGAAAATGTAAACATCATGAAACAAATCTGGCTGTCTTTTTAAAGACGGGGCTCTGCAGTCAGCTACTGGGGTTTGAAAGAGTGCCAAATTCTAATCACTAGACCATCAGGGATGGTACTGGGGTTTGAATTCTAACAAAGTAAGAGATGTGTGACCCTGGCAAGTTATTTAACTTCATCAGTAAAATAGAGATAGATGATACGAGTATCTACTTCACAGGACTGCTTTGAAGTTTAATAAAACAGTTGATATAAAAAGCTTAGTGCAGTACCTAACACATAAGAAATGCTTTGTTGTTCAGTCGCTCAGCTGTGTCTGACTCTTTGCAACCGCAGGGACTGCAGCACGCCAGGTTTCCCTGTCCTTTACCATCTCCCGGAGCTTGCTCAAACTCACATTCATTGAGTCAGTGATGCCATCCAACCATCCTGTCCTCTTTCGTCCCCTTCTCCTCCTGCCCTCAGTCTTTCCCAGCATTAGGGTCTTTTAAATGAGTCAGCTGTTTGCCTCAGGTGGCCAAAATACTGGAGCTTCAGCTCCAGCATCAGTCCTTCCAATGAATATTCAGGACTGATTTCCTTTAGGATTGACTGGCTTGATCTCCTTGCTGTCCAAGGGACTCTCAAGAGTCTTCTTCACACCACAGTTTGAGAGTATCAATTCTTTGGCACTCAGCCTTCTTTATGGTCCAATTCTCACATCCATATAGGACTACTGGAAAAACCATAGCTTTCACATCCATACATGACTACTGGAAAAACCACAGCTTTGACTAGATAGACCTTTGTTGGCAAAGTAATGTCTCTGCTTTTTAATATTCTGTCTAGGTTTATCATAGCTTTTCTTACAAGGAGTAAGCGCCTTTTAATTTCATGGCTGCAGTCACTGTCCACAGTGATTTAAGAAATCCTTAATAAAAATTAATTATTCCTCACTGCCACATCACCAGTGCCTTGTAGAGTGCCTGGTACACAGTCAAGTTTAAGTGAATATTCTGAGTGAATTGAATGATATATTTTATCTCTGGCTCACACCCAACTTTTTTTTTTTTTTTGCACTCAACTTTGTGTAGCTGTCTCTTAGCTCATCTTTTGAAAATCCATAACGTTTTCCTTGACAGTCTCTCTCCACCCTCCACTGCCAATTAAAGTGCCCTTCCATCCCAAACAGTGCAAGCCTTCTGGCATTATGCACACCCAACAGCAAAAAAAAATTGTTTCTTTTTTCTTTTCTTTTTTGAGCAGAGAAGGATTTACTGTTAAGGGCCAAGCAAACAAGGGGAATAGGTGACTTGTGCTCAAACACCTGAGCTCATTATTTTCTAACTTCCATGAGATTAGAAATAGTAGTGCTTCCTACAGGACTGGTACCAAATAGGCTTTCAAGATTTGCTAAACAACTAGGTTTGAAAAGGGGACAAAAGAAATGCTTGACCTTAGTTCCATGTGTCTTCAATTTCTGGGCCTATGACTATGCTTCTCTCTATATATTCAAGCACATATTATAAGTGAGAGTTCTGAGGTTCTTGTTGCACTAAGAATACTTGCAGAAATGCCACAGCTGGCTACATGCACAAGGAGAGGGACTTTTAGAACATGTACCACCTAGCAAGCTTTGCACAAGATCCAAAGAAAGAGAAATACACATATAACCATCAAGGTTGCTTACCCCTGTGAGTTACTAAAGCCAAACTTTGTGATCCTGATTTACTAGGTCTATTTTCAAACATTAATAAAAGGAGTATTTAGAAATGACACTTTCGATGGTGCTTGCTTCACCTAATACTAGCACTACTTCAGAGCTTTATATAGCTCAGAAAACTGTTGGGACGCCCATAACTGTGGCATTGGTAAATAGATCTTCTCATCAGTCAACAGATAAAATATTTATCAAAAGATAAATATCAACTGCCTACATGACAGAGGTACAGTCAATATTTCAAAGTACATATATCTTCTTTTATTAGAAAAATTATTTGTTTCATTTTTGGCTGTGCTGGGTCTATCTTTTTTTAAAAAAATTATTTATTTAGTTTTGGCTGTGCTGGGTCTTTCTGTTGCTACACACCCGCTTTCTGCAGTTGCGGCAGCACAGGCTTCTCTTAGCTGTGGTGCCTGAGTTTCTTATGGTGGGGCTTCTCTTGCTGCAGAGCACAGGCTCTAGGAACAGGCTCAGTAGCTGCAGCACAGGCTTCACTGCTCCGTGGCATGTGGAACTGTCCCAGATTGAACTTGGGTCTTCTGTACGGGCAGGTGGATTCCTATCCACTGTACCCCCAGTGAAGTCTAACAGATCTTCTTAAGTGCATTTAAAACGTCCTTAATCTAACTTTTATGGAAAGAACATAAACGATAAGTTTCCTGTAGGGAATATTAATTACTCTGAAGTGTTTTGGTGTGGGGAAAAACAAGGCTTGACTATACATAAAGTACCTATCTAGGGCCATACTGGTGGCAGTCATTGGATGCCGGGAATCTGAACTTTGACTCAGATCTAGTGACCTTCACACTTCAACCTACTTCTTAGTATTCTTTACCATGATCTGTAGTATTTCATGTTTCCATTCACGTCAGTCACAGAAGAATATTTGTTTTCTATATACGCACAGATGGCTCTCACAACGTCACACTCACTGGACAGCATCACACACTTGCCTTCCAGCTTGCCCGTGAGGAAGGCAGTAGAGCGTCACACCCATACTCAGGGCTGTCTTCGGGTTAATCACAATCAGCTGAAACACAGGGCTTCCCAACAACTCGTTCTCTTTGGCGCAAGGGTGACTCAGAACAACAAACAGGAGCCCCTGACGTAGGAGAAAAATCAACCACCAAATAAATCATCAAGAGTATGTGGGGGGATAAGAAAGCACTGGCAGAGACAAAACTACAGAGTCACAGGAACGGCCAACAGACTCTTAAGTCTCGAGGATTTAATCCCTGGATCACTCTTTTTCAGGCAGAACCTCTGAGGTGACCACTGGACTTTGGGCTTCTCCAGCCCAGGGCTCCCCACGACTTTACAGCCAGTCTTTGCAGGTGTGAATCTAGCTGACTTACCAGCTTACTCAACTTTAGAGCCTACTAACATTCATGCCATCTACCTGGGGAAATGCTGGTGTTAAGAAAACAGGGCACAGAAACACCTGGAGGGAGTCTTGAAACCAGAAATGTTCACCTGTAAGTTGGTTTTTGAAAATTTGGAGCACATTTTCCCATAAAAACAATCTTTTCAGTGGTGACAGGATTTTCAAGCCAGTTTGCAAAAGCCTATTTACTTATAGACTAAAAATGACCCAAAAAGGGCACAATCACCTATGGTTATTTCTGCGGGAAAATGGGTTACAGACCTCCCATGACTTTAAAATTACATGTTCTAATAATAACATCTTTGTGTATGAAAATCTCTGTCACACATATGTGTAAACACACATGTATATTGTTGAAAGTAATTATTTCAGGGGTAAAATGGGAAAGTAATTATTTTGGGGGGTAAAATCGGAAAGTAATTATTTCGGGGGTAAAATGGGAAAAATTAATTACTGGGCCATCTTAGGATTAATAACATTCATTTCTAATTCATACATTTCTGTAATGACTGAATTCTTATAAGGATAATTAATTACTATTATAATTCATTGGTTGTTAAAAAAAACAACTGAAAGTCAAAAAACGTTAAATGCTATACACTTAACTAGGGGTTGGCAAACTCTGGCTTACAGGTCAAATCTGGCTCAATGCTTATCTTCGTATGGTTCATGAGCTATTTCTGCATTTTGAAATAGTTAGAAAAAAGAGGAAGGAGAACGTTTTGTGTCATATGAAAATTATATATGAAACTCAAGTTTCAGGAAACTTTATTGTCCAGAAAGTTTTACTGGCACATAGGCACATGATTTGTTTATGTGTTACCTCTGGCTGACCTGGGGCTGTTGTGGTAGAGGAGCTGTGACAGAGACCACATGGCCTGCAAAACTGAAAATATTTACTAACTGGCCCTTCACAGAAAACGTTTGTCGATTCCTATACTGAACTATTTGGAGAAGGCAATGGCACCCCACTCCAGTACTCTTGACTGGAAAATCCCATGGGCGGAGGAGCCTGGTGGGCTGTAGTCCGTAGGGTCGCTAAGAGTCGGACACGACTGAGTGACTTCAGTTTCCCTTTTCACTTTCATGCATTGGAGAAGGAAATGGCAACCCACTCCAGTGTTCTTGCCTGGAGAATCCCAGGGACGGGGGAGCCTGGTGGGCTGCTGTCTCAGGTTGCACAGAGTCGGACACGACTGAAGTGACTTAGCAGCATTCTGAACTATTAACTATTATTTCTGGAGGTTGGCTTCATGGTGACATTTTACTTCCTATATCATACATTTCTGCATTAAATGTTTTAATATCAAACAGGTATCAATGTAATAACAAAAATATAAAATTATTTAAATGCATAGTAGGTATATTTAATCATTCCAGAGATGAACTTAACTCTCTTATTTTAGAATAAAGAAAGCCCCAAGATGACGTGATAGGCTACCTAAGATCACACAACAGTCGAGCTCATTTCCACAGAAGTCTAGGCTAGAGGGAGATGCACCCTTTGTGTCCAGAGCCTGTGGGTGCTGATGAGCGCAGGGCTGCCACTGCGCTGGGCATGTCAGTCTCCGCTGAGCGCTGAGCCGGCTGCTGCTGCCTCTGCTTGTGGCTCAGCAGTCCCTGTTACTCAGGCAGTTACCTCTGACTCCTGGACAAGTACCTTCAGCCTGTTCAGATGTTAAAACTGGACTGTAAGCCAAGTCTACTGACACAGCGCCTAAGAAGCTATGTTTGTTTCTATACAGTAATGCTAAAGCCTGAGAGAAAAACATGTCGAGGACCCTTTAATCACCCTTCCTAAGGGGATTCATTCACATCATAAATCATTTATGGCAATGTGGTTGGGAGCCAAATCTGAAAATCAGCATACTGTTTCTAGGTAAAGTCTAGAAATCGAGGTTTGCCCTTAAGTCATACAGTCAGAAATTTTACCCAGTCATATTGTACGATCACTTATATGCACTCATAAATTTCAAGAAAGAGCAAGGAGTGCTATCCAATTTTTAAAAAAACAGGCACCAGAGAGGGCCCATTAATTATGACTTACTAAGTTACTGCTCTCATTCAGTGAGACCAATAGTAACACACAGACTAGACACAAAGTGGTCCCAGCAGATCAAGACTTACCATTTCAGAGTAAGCTTTGTGACAGACCGAAGCTTGGTAGGAATCATCGATGTGCATCTTTTTCAGGAGCTGACCAGTTTTTAAGTTCCTTGGACACCAAAAATAAATAAGCTCATATCATTCTTCCGACAAACTGGTTTTCACATAATATTCTCTTATATATCACAGCATCCTTCAGGAGGTGACCAAGGAAAAAACTAAGGGACACAGAACCTTAGTTCTGATTAGCCACTGATTTAGCTAAGAATAGAACTACAGTTTAACTTTGCCAATAGTGTAATTTGATAGTTTAGCTTTAGACTGAACCTGCTATGCCATTAGGGATAAATCTTTTCAAATCCCAGGAGAAAAATCTTCCGGGATCTCATTTTACTTTTATTGCAATTAGGCACAGGGCACAGCTCTATCATTATGATTTTATTACACTTCTTGTTATATGTCTAAATTTTCCATGTAAATCAACGGTCAGGAAACCAAATTTGGTTAGGAGAGAAACTACACCTAGAATAGACTTATAATTATGTCTCTATAATATGTTAATACTAGAGCTAGACTAAGATAACACAGAGAGAAGGGAAGACTGAGATGGAATAAAAAAATGGAAAAAGGAAGACAGAAGACAGTGAATATAAAGAAAAAAAAGTTTGTTGGAACCACTCCGTAGTTCTACTGAGGATGTGTGACACATTGATTTACTATTCTACCATGTGACTCCACTTATGAGAAACCCTCGGTTTTTTGGCCGTGCCAAACGGCATGTGGGATCCTAGTTCCTCAGTGAGAGACAGAACCCACACTCCCTGCAATGGAAGCCCAGAGTCTCAACCACTGGACCACCAGGGAAGCGCTGAGGCATTGCAACAGAACTTAAGGCAACTGTGGGGCTGAACATACCCCCTTAAACTTAGAACTTAAACTGATACTTAGAAGCTCTAAGAATAGTCCCTTCCCAGCCTCGATTTCCACTGTGACCCCTTATTGACAAAATGCCAAAAGGCTATTATTAGAAAAAGAGGGAAACTGAAGGATGGAATGAAAAAAGGGAAAGAGTAGGGAACAGCTGGAAAAGAATTTTTGTAATGAAACATTAGGGAAATGGAAGGTGGAGAATGCAAACTTGGACCCCACTGAAGGTTTTATTTGGCGGGGGGTGGGGTGGGAGAATGAGTATTTATAAAGTGATAGTATAAAATATAATCTGGAGGATGAGTATTGAGACTAATCACTAGATTATGTTAATAGTTTAGGAGCCAAACAATGAAGGGCCAGACTATAGAAACAGCAGACAGAACAGAAAAGACAACATGTACAAAGAACGTTGTCTGAAATAAGACCTGTGTGCAGAAACCCCGAGGCAAGTGCCAAACATGGAAACCTGGTAGGTTAGGTCAGGGTCAAACTCCAGAGGCTCCCTGGTCGGGGGAGACAAAGTTTTTCTAGGGGCCACACTTGCCTAGTTTATTCCTAGAGGGTTAGGGTTGAACAATGCAGAACACGTGTAGGAATGACACTCATAACTTTCTCTCACCAAGACCCATTCTGGCCTCAAGGGAGTAATTACTGGAGAGTCTTCTGAGAAAAAAAATCAATCTCTTCTCCTACCCCAAATTAACCTTGCAAGTGAAAAGGCCTCGTGTGGCTCTCCCCTGTGGTCAGGAAAGAGGTGCCTGGGGACTTCCACTGTCATTTCCCTATCACAAATTTGTTCATGTGAATCATCTAATCAAACAAGTTTTACACATCCAGTAATTTTGGATTGTATTCCAGACACAATGACACGTCATATAAACTCTGCATTCTGCTCCTCTGAAGAATACTGATTTTGTTTTTAACTCTAGTCAACAGTTAAGCTGGCTAAACTCAAATTCTAAATGCTGAAAACCCAGTTCAGTTCTCTTTGCTTTATCTTTTCTTTGCTTCTGCATTAAAAACAGTATTAAAAATCAAGCCTTTTCTACCAAAGCAGTTTCTAAGCAGCCCTTCTGCATATTATTGAATAATGCATGCATGCAGTTTAAAGGTCAGCCAGATATTTAACTAGAGTTCAGGGCTCCTTCCAGAGAAGACAATGGCACCCCACTCCAGTACTCTTGCCTGGAAAATCCCATGGGCGGAGGAGCCCGGTGGGGTCCTAAGGTCCATGGGGTTGCTAAGAGTCGGACACGACTGAGCGACTTCACTTTCACTTTTCACTTTCATGCACTGGAGCAGGAAATGGCAACCCACTCCAGTGCTCTTGCCTGGAGAATCCCAGGGACGGGGGAGCCTGGTGGGCTGCCGTCTATGGGGTCGCACAGAGTCGGACACGACTGAAGCGACTTAGCAGCTGCAGCAGGGCTCCTTCTCTGGCTGTCTATTTTTTGAGATTTTTCTTTCTTGCTTTCTAGCTGCTGCAATCACCTTGATTTCTATTCTTTGGTCCTTTAAGGCAGTAGGATAGAAGTTTTTCAGTAACCAAGTGTGCAGACTGGGGCCTCACCTTCGAACAGGAAACTTGCCCAGTGACATTTCCTTCCTCTACATATTGAATTTCCTCCAGTATATATTTTTTTCTCCCTCTTTAGTGCTTTCAGATATTTGTTCTCTATCTTTTGCACAGAATTCATAGGTATTTGAAGCAGAAGAGTTAATCTCAGAAAGCTACTCAGCTATTAACCAGAAAGAGTACATTTTTGCCGGCAATAAAATTTCACTTATTTTAAAGTAGTCTGCTTGGACTATTTGAATTAATATGATGTTCTCATTAAGATAAGTATACAGCATCTGACAGTAAACAAACAATAAGACAATCATATTTACAGAGTTTCTTATTTAATTTTAATAACCCTTTGAAATTAAGAGATATATCCTTATATTACAGATGAGAAAAATAGGGCTCTCAAGGGGAAGCTTACCAAATAACAATGTTGTTCATTATAGTGGTACCAAGCAGAGCTTCCTGCATCCCTTGAACCTCAGCAAAAGTTAGTATGGTCTCCTCAGGGGGCATCAAAAGCTGTTTTTCTTTGCTTCTGTATTAAAAACAGTATTAAAAATCAAGCCTTTTCTACCAAAGCAGTTTCTAAGCAGCCCTTCTGCATATTATTGAATAATACATAATAGACACCAACCTAATGACAGAAAAAAAAATTCACCCAGAAAACATGTGTATTCTAAACATTCTACAATGAACATATCCCTTCACATTATCTATCTGGATATATAGTAAGCACCTCATATTCATCATCTCCAAAATTAAACTTACCAGCTCTCTCTTTAAACCTGTTTCTTTCAGCATTGCTGTCTCAACTGACTGTTCCACCACCTACCCAGATGAGCAACCCAGAAACTTAAGACTGTATTCTTATCTCTTTCCTCTCTATTTACTCAATCACCAGGTCCTAATGAATTTATTATCTCATCTCTCTCAAATGCACTGCTTCTCCTCACCTCCACTAACATTTTCCTAATTTAAGCAAACAATTATTTATTTCTTGCCTGCTTTATTGCAACGCAGTTCATGCAGTCGCAAAGAGTTGGACATGACTTAGCGAACGAATAATTTACTGCAACAGGTCATGGATAAATAAGACTAATGAGGTTCATACCCTCTGTTATTAGGAAAGACAGATAAATCCAATAAAGTGCAATGAGTATACGACATAGAAGATGCTATGAGTTCTGTTTTTAGCATGTTGAATTTGAGGTAACCATGAGATATCTAATAAACAGGCATGTAGGTCCAGAGGTTGGAAAGAGCTCAGAGTTAGAAATATATGTTTGCAAGCAGCCAGGATTCAGATGGTACCTGAAGCAATGGAAACCAAGTATGTGGAACCAGGGAAGTGTATAGCATCTTGAGGTATCTGTAACACTTAAAGGACACACAGAGAGGTCAAGGGAGACTGAAGGAAGAACAGACTATGCTTGCTGAGCCCCTCTGCTCCCTGCCCTCTTCTCTGCCATGTCTGGTTCCACCTCCCTACATTGCTTCTGTGTAACAGACCAGGACGGGGCAGAACCTGCTGAACTACACATACAGCAGAGAAAACAAGATGCTACTGATTCAACTTTCTCTGAAGCCCTGTGATGAAATCATTTTTGATCTAACAGTAAAATCAACCAGTGCTTACCCTCCATCTTCAGCAAATGTCATAATTTCGACTTGCTGATCACAAAGGGTCCCACTGCTACTGACGAGCCTCCTCTTTGCCAGGCCAAGCACAGCTTTTATATTTCCAGAACTCAGGAGCACTTGCTTTTCACTTTTACCATCGGGAGAACAAAGTAGTGCCCTAAACCACATATAAGGGAAAATGCAGAGCAGTCATGAGCAAGCCTTTAATATGAGAAGACTAGGCTCAAACTTTCAAAGGAAATTTCAGTCAGGGATGTCACTCTATTGATAGCTTTTTTCAAAATGAGTCTCTCTTTGGACCTTAATTAGAGTCTTTCAAGACCCAAGCCTAGATTATAATTTGCACTCAAAACTCAAAACAAGCTGACAAAGATGCAGATAAAGAAAAAAAACCACGCCTTGAGAATTACTTACCTGATTTCTCTGATTTCCAAATTTCCCAAAGCCACACACACAAGATTGCAAACATCAGGCACTGCAACTATCTGTAACACTGGAACCTAAATAAAACAAAGCAGCCCAAAATTATATTTGGTTATTTCATTTTTAATTAATCTAAATTTTCCAAAATTTGCCACGTTTCTTTCTANCGTATCTAGTTTCAAACACTTGAAACATTCAGCAAACATCCTCTTTTTACAAGATGTAAACTCAAATAAGCTACATGTATGATAGTGTTTACTATGGCGTTTATTTAACATAATAAATGCTTCTAGCAATGGGAGAATAATTAAATTCTGGTATGTGGACAAATGGAACAATATGCAACCATTTAAGACAAGTTTATGCACTGAACAAATATTTATGAGCAGCACTCTGCCAAACACACTGCTACTGGCTGTGGGTATATTGGAGAACAAGAATGAAATTTGCTAAGACAGTCGATCTTAAGCATTCTCACCAAGGGAAAAAAAGGAAACCGTGAGGTGATATGCTGATTAACTTGATTATGGAAACCCTTTCACAGTGTGTATGTACATCAAATCATCACACTATGCACTTTAAATATATGACATTTGTCAATTACACCTCAATAAAGCTGGAAAAATAAAATTCAAAATAAACAAGTAAGTAGGAAGAATATGTAGAAACAAGCAAAGATATTTATATGGTAAGAAAAGACAGGCTTAAAAATTTTAAGCATATTCAGATTGCAACTATGTAAAACATATACAAAGGTAGACAAGGACAGAAGAAACTACAGCTAGAAAAAAAGCAGAAATAACGTTTTGGTGAGAGCTCGTAGCAAGTTTAGAAGTCAGAATAGACATGAAATTTCAACCTTCTCCAGCAGGTACAGTGTAAAAATCCACCTCTGGAAAAACATATGATAAAGCATGGTACTGACTTTACAATCTACATGCTGGGCATATGGGTGCTCCCTATATCGCTTTCCCATATATTTGGAAATCTTCATTATTAAATACTGAGGAAAAAAACACCATTCTTCTGCTCTGTCTTGCATAGTCACAGATCCCATATTTTTGGTAAGCTGCCCATCTGTATTACCATGCAACTGATTGCAAAGATCTCTTTCAGCTATAAGATTCTGATTTACCTCTGTAAAGTGCCAGGAATAAATTTTTTCCCACTGCCAAGCATCCAGAGGTTTCCAAAGAGAAACGACGTATTCACAAGCAGTTACGATACACGGCTCTTTGAAACCAGCTATTTCCCACCACGTGGCACTCACATCCACAGAACAAGAACCTGAAGGATTCTGACACAGAATGGCAACAACAACGATGTTAAAGGGATTCTTGAGGGCAGAATAAACATGAACAGTGATGGATTACAAGGATTAGATGAAATACCAACTGAATGTAATTAAACTTTCATGCAGGTCAAAGAGACTTCTGGGTCTTATGTAATTACAAAAATTGCCCATACACACTCACAGTGATTGACTTTAAAACGTGTAGCTCCAGACTGGAACAGTCAGATTTAACCATCAAAACAGACCGTAGGGCCATAAGAACTAATTGAAACATTAGTTCCTTAAGAACCTTTGGAAATGAAACATTCTAATCAAACACCCATAGGTTGAAGAGGGTATAAAACTGAAACAACATACTATTTCTAAATGAAGATACAGAATGTGGGAGCCAAAGGAGTACTTAAAAAAAACTCCTATAATTATAAAGGTATTAATATTTATAAAAAATTAATACAGATAAAAATAAAGTAAGCAAGCATCTCAAGAAGTTAGTAAAAGAATAATGAAGCAGGCACAATGAAAAACAGAAAGACTTACTAACAATAAAAACAGGAAAAAAAAATGAAAGAGGAAACCAAAAACTCAATTAACAATCAACACAACAAAAAACTAGGTTTTGGGGAAGACTTACAGAATGGACAAACCTCTTAAGTCTGATGTAGGGAAAAAAAAATGCTTTCAGAGGGCTTCCCTGGTGGTCCACTTTTAAGAATACATCTTGCAATGCAAGGGACACCAGTTTGATCCCTCGTCCAGGAAGATCCCACATGCTGCAGGTCAACTAAGCCCATGTACCCTAGAGCCCGGGCTCCACAATAAGAGAAGTCACTACAATGAGAGCCCATGCCCCACAGCTAGAGAGCAGCCCCTGCTCAGTGCAACTGCAGAAAAGCCTGTGCATAGCAACAAAGACTCAGCACAGTCAAAAATAAAGCAAGTATGCATGCTGATGTATGGCAAAACCAATACAGTACTGTAAAGTAAAATTTAAAAAAAATTAAATAAAGCAAGTAAATTAAAAAAACAACAACACATTTTTAGAAATGGAGAGTGAGGAGAGGCTTAACTGTACATACACAGACCAAAAACTATAAGAACAACAAATAACTTTTTACCTACAAATTTGAAAATATGAATGAAATGGCTGATTTCTTTCAGAAACTGCTATTAAAATTGATTTAAGAATAGTTTTGAAACAACATAAGTGTATCTTTTACAGAAAAGGAATCTGGGACCGAGAGGCTAAACAGTTTGTGTCACATAGCCAGTGATCCAGAGAAACAGTTTATGTGGATTTAAATCTCTTTTTTTCAACACCAGTTGTTCTCAATTAGGGGTGGTGATTTTGCAACCCTCCCCAGAGGGGGACAGTTAGCAATATCTGGAGACACTTCTGTCATCACTGCTGGGGTGGGAGGGGTGTGATTGGTCGAGACCACGGCTGTTGCTAAATACCATACAATACACAGGCTAGTCTCTAACAATAGAGAATAATCCAGCCCCAAATGTTAACAGCAGTAAGACTGAAGACCCTTGCTGTGTACCATCCTATTTCAAGTATAAAAAGTTAACCAGGACATGGGTCCAATTCACTTCACAGGATTTACCAGAATATTATTTATATTTCTCAGAACCATATACATCACACAGCCTATGAAAATTAACCATTCACTATGTTATAATCGAGAACTGTTAACCATTTTCTCATAAAGTAAGTGATTCTTCTAGAAGTACTATATTATGTGGGTAAGAGTCATGAATGATCCCTCTCTCTCTGTCAAAATGCATGATTTAAACTTAGATACGAAGTCGAGCTCCCTAGCTTAAGTTTTTCTTGGCAATAGCTTGACATAAAAACTTCTTTAGATCTCAGAATATATATAACAGGCAAATATTGTGAAAAAGAATTTAAATGTTTTTCTGAATTTATTTTATCAAGGATCAAATTCTTCTGAATTTTCCAACCAGTTCATTGCATTTTTCGCATGTAAGACACAAGAGATAAGTCTTCTGACCTTTAACTTTGAAACCAGCTGTAGGGTGCCCGGGTTTAAGCTATCCCAAGCAGGAACCTCTGCTATTTCAGTCTGTGGAAACAAAAGTCACATCATTAATGTATATATTATACATAGTATCTGTCTGTATCACTCATTCTTCAAACTATTTCCTATGTTTTATTTTCTATAACAGCAGCAAAGCTCCAAATGCAGCTGCTTCATGAATAACAAAGAGAACAGCATCCCTTAAAAATACACATATTTTAATTAATCCTAATTTCCCCAGAATGAACTTAATATTTACAGTGAAGTCATATCAAAGAAACATGGTAAAATGTTTTAAAACACTGAGAAACTGAGTCCACGTTCACTAAGACACTTCATTCCTTCAGAGAAAATTTCACGAAGGATGCAGCCTGTACCTGCTCAGCAGAATGTCTCTGTGATTCCTGGAGCTGACTTGCTTCGCAGGTGAAAGACTCGGTGGGCAGAGCTGTTGCTTGGGGACCAGAGTCAGGGTCGCAGGAAGGCTGTCCTGCTCTTCCTGCCACATGCTGGCTGCCATCTAATCTTGGGGGGCTGCTCCAGCTGTTGCACTGTTTACGACTGCTAGCCAGGCTGACTGTGGCTTTTAAGTGAGAAAGACGGGGTGGCGAGCAGGTTTGTCCACCCGCCTCTGCAGACCCCTTTTCCTTGTGGGCTTGGGAGCCAAAAGCTGGAGTAGTGCCTAATATGGGGAAAGCAGGTGAGCACGGGTCTGCGGTCAGTCTGTCATTATCATCAGAGGCAACAGAATTCAAAGGAGTGAAAAGTAAAATGGATGAAGAAAGGTCCTTTCCCCGAGGCTGGCTTCTTTGGCTTGGCGTGCTGGAATGTGCCTTTCCTGGTAGAATAATCAGTTCCTCTTCCATGCCCTCCTTTTCTATATTGCTTTGTTTAGGGCTTGGTTCCTCCACGACAATGTAACTTTCCCCTTTAAGATGCCCCTCTCCATGTACTTTTGATCCAAAAGGCTCCATCGGCTTTTCTGAGCAGGACTTCAGTTTTTCAAGCTTAAGAGACCCAAAGTCTTCATTAGGTAACTGAAAGTCTGTGATTTTGAGAAAAGACGACAGATGCTTTAAACTTAGCATTTTGTTCTTATGAGATGGAGCGCTGAAAGCATCATCATCCGAAGAGAAACAGGTGTAATTACGGTAAGAGAGGGAGTCCTCTTTTTGACAATGACCTTCCTTCCCTAAAACAGAAAGCAACAACAAAAACAGATACTCACCAATTCCCAACAAAGAGTGAGTTTCTAAACTCCAACGTCATGCAGTGTTTTCCCACCCAGGACTCTAAAACTTCTGTGGACAGTTCAACAATCAGACATAGGTTAGTGCATACTAAGCAGCTCTCCCTCTGTAGGACCAAAACCAGACAGCACTGGCTGGGACCAGTCTGGTGCTAGCTCTGCCACTGGTTCGCTGTTATCCTGGGCAAGTCAAACTCACTTCATTTCCTCTTGTCCCTTCTGAGGGAGCTGGGTTAAGAATCTCTAAAGTCCTTTCTGATCCACAACTATCATTCCAACAGGCTATCAGAGTATAGTCTACAAAATGCTGGCTCTTCTCACTGCAGAAAAGATAGTTCCCTTTTCAAAGATTAATTTATTAGACTTCTAGCAACAGGAGCTCTGTATCATTCAAAATGTAGCTGCATCCAATACCTTATAAATGGATAAGAGAGCTGTGCTACATGTATACAATGAAATTACTCAGCCATGAATATGAATGAAGTGCTGATACATGCTACAATGTAGATGAATCTTGAAAACTAGCTAAGTAAGCGAAAGCAGCCAGACACGAAAGGTCACATATTATATACTTCTGTTAATATAAAATACCCAAAATAAGTAAATCCACCGAGACAGAATACAGATTAGTATTTGCCAAGGGCTGTCAAGAAAGAAAATGGGGAGAAACTGCTTAATGGGTATGGGGTTTCCCTTTGGGATGATGAAAATGTTTTGGAACTACACAGGGGTCATGGTGATAAACCACTGTGAATGTAACTAGCCACTGAATTGTTCACTTAACTTAAAAAGGTGAACTACATTACATGAAGGTCACCTCAAGAAAAAAAAATTTCTATGTACCTGTAGGTTACTGAAATCATAGTCGATTATTTCAAAGTATACAAAACAACATTTCAAGTTTATTACTAGATTGTCCTGCTTTCCGATTCCTTTCTTGTTGGCATAAAAGATGATGATTTTAAAAGTCATTATTTTTTTTCAAAAAACTTTTTATTGGCGTATAGTTTACAAGGTTGCATTAGTTTCTGCTGTTCAGCAAAGTGAATCAGTTATACATACATATGTATTCACTCTTTTTTAAGATTCTATTTACAGGTCATTACAGAATAGAGTTTCCCTGTGCTATAATTAGGCTCTTATTAGTTATCTATTTTATGTACAGTAGTGAATATATGTCAATCCCAATCTCCTGAAACTATTTTTTTTAAAGAAACTATCTGATTCTTTAACCATGGAAAGGAAGAACAATCCAGACAGAGAGAAGTGTAAGTTTATATAAGCATAAAGACCCTAAGGCAGCGACATGATGGATGAGTTCAAGTAAAAGCTAGAAGGCCAGTGTGGCTGGAGCATCATGAGAAAGAGGAGACCCTCTGAGAGAAAACAAAAATTCTTGGGTTTTGTCATATATCAGTTTCCAAAGTGTCAGTATTTCCATCATGGCCAACTTCAAGCTACCAACATGGTATCAATAAATGCAAAGTTGGAAAGCCACACACAGAGTCATCTCAGAAGCAGATGTAAGTGGCTTCAGCACATCTTTGAGAGTGGTATGAAATGAAACTGTTAAGGACCACCATCATCAGGTTTTATAAATGATTATTATTAAAAAATATTTTAGATTTATTTATTTGGCTGCACTGGGTCTTAGTTGCAGCATGTGAACTCTTTTAAGTTTACCTGTGGGATCTAGTTCCCTGACCAGGAAATATGGAGTCTTAGCTAATGGACCACCAGTGGAGCCCCCATGATTATTATTTTTATTTAAATTAATAAATAAATTGTGGCTCATAAGTCAAAGCCTGTCCAACGGTACAGAGCTGCTGGCTGCCTGTTTCTGTAAATAAAGTTTTATTGAGACACAGTCACATTTACACATTGTGTATGGTTACTTCCACATTACACTTGAATAGCTATGACTGAGCACAGAGACTGTATTTTCTATTTGGCCCTTTATAGAAAGTTTGTTGAGCTCTCACACAGAACTGGAGTGAATTATCTAAATTCTGTGCTCAGTTTATCAGATACATCTCCCGAGTAAATGAATAAAGAAGTTTAAATTATAATTTGTCACTTGATATCCTCTAAAATCTTGTGTCCCATGAACCTCAGAGACACTGTTAGACAGTTTACCTCCCAAAGTGGCTTAGACCTGTTCCATTTTATTACACAATCATTCCTAAGGGAGTTTGTCAGTGAATTCTTACTCTGACATTGATTTCATTTCACATATACTTCCCTGTATTAGTTATTTCTCCCCATGGATAAAAGACTGTATTGTAGTTGAATAAACACTAATTTTAGGTAAACATCCTACACATTTTCCCTCTCAGTGTCAACTTTTTCAACCATATTTGTGAACTCTGACACCATGCAGCCAGGTTTGAACCTTGACCCTGTGGCTTTAAAGACACTTTGATCACCTGGCCTTGGATTCCTCATCTGTAAAGTGAGGATAAAAACAGATTCTGGGAACTTCTCTAGTGGTCTAGTGGCTAATGCACTCCCAATGCAGGGTGCCTGGTTACGACCCCTGGTCAAGAAACTAGATCCCACATGCTACAACTAAAAAAAGATTCCATGTGCTGCCAAATATATATATAAGTAATAAAAAAAACAGATTCTGCCTCATGTACAGCTGGTGTGATGATTCAGTGAGTATCTACAACATTTAGAAAGTGACGAGCATATAGTGTTAGCTACCACCATCATCAGCCACCACCATCAACCACATCTCGATTTACCTGGAAGTCTCCTCTTACTGTGAATAATCGCCTTTTCATTCTGATCTCTGTGCAAGGCAATTTCTTCCTTGGACTTCTTAACACCTGATGTGCCAGAAGTTGGCAAAAGTAGTTCATGGTGATCTAACGGAGAGGTGCACGCTGACTTTCTTTTTCCTCTGCATTTTTTACCTGATGGTTTGGTAACTGTCTTCCTAGAAAAGTCATCCTCTGTGGAGTCAGTGGAAAAGCTGACTTCACTTGATGAGAGAAGTTTCTGAGGACTTCCTGAACTTGGTTGTTCTGTGTGTGTGTCAGACACCTTAATTTCACTTTGCTTAGTTTTTTCGTTGGAAACATTAAATTTTTTAGCAGATTTCGTACTCTTATTTTTAAAGCCTTTTTTCCTGACACCTAAATGACTCTGAATTACAGCCTCCAGGGCTACTTTCCTCTGGCAACTTGACATGCGCCGTGTTGTCCTAACGTAATATTCTGCAGGAAAGAGAAGGCCTTCAAGCACTGTGCAAGAATGTATTTGATCTTCTGTAGAAACAGGAGAAATTACTTCCAGGCTAAGATTCTTAGACTGACTTAGAACTTCTTTTTCTAAAAGACTTTCATTTCTACCACCGAGAGCATCATTGGGAGATTTAAGAGACAACTCTGTGTGATTTTGTTCTTTTAAGTTTTGGTTTTCATTTTCCACTAAGTTATCACAAGTGAGTTCATTTATAAAACATGAATTATCTGCCTCTAAGTTAGGACGTCTAGCTGCCTGGCCACTTGTACTTCCAGCTTTGTTTACCTCTGGGTTATCTGTAGAGACAGTCATTTTTTTCTTCTGTACCTCTAAGTTTACAGGTGAAGCAGAGCTAATGTTTCTTAAGCTGTGAGTAGGAAGTTCGCAGTTACTTTGAGGACACTTGTGTTTGAGGAGCTGACCACTACTTCTGTCTGATGGCGTAGGCAGAGGAAGAGTAGTCGCCCTGGGGAAATCATTTCCTCTAAGGAGGGCATCAACATCTCTCTGTGGTTTGGTGTTTGGTAGAATTAATATACTCCCTACATTAGTTTCTGTAACTGGTGCTGAAGAATTTGGAATGGCACACTTAGGACTTGAAAGGGGGTAAGTTCTTAGTTCAGTTACAGGTGTTCTAGGATTTTCTCTGATTTTTTCCTGTTCCTTTAGTCTTTTTCCAGAGAGTATGAGTGAATCAGTGTCAGAGAGGGGTTCTCTCTCCTGTGATATACATGTTCTCTCCTCTTTCTTTCTTCTCCCCAGCAGCTTACTCTGCCTTTTCTTAGCATCAGGGCGATTGACCCTGAAAGGAAAATGTTTCTGATTATCATCTGATCCTTGTATGCGTGATCCTTCCACTGAGACACGTCCAGAGCTAAACGACACAGGCTCAATGTCAAGTGAGCTGGGTGTCTTTTCTCCAGTTTCTTCATCAACATGGGTGTTGATTTGCAATGTGTCGTGAGGAGATACTGTATTTTTAGGTTCTGAAGAAGAAAAATTATATAGTTAATATTTTTAAAATGAAACAAAAACTATCCCATATTTATTTTTAAATATTACATACAAATATTACCAAACATTTACTTAAAAGAGAGTCAATGGTATATCATTTAGGCAGATCAAAGTACGTTTTTAATAATCTCACAAGCTATAGTAATATTAAGTGAATGTAACAAAAATGGAATTGCACTGGAAAAATGATTTTCAAACTGAACAATTATCTATTCTTGAAGGGACTTCTCTGGTGGTCCAGTGGCTAAGAGTCTGTGCTCCCAGTGTAGGGGGCCCAGGTTTCATCCCTGGTCAGCAAACTAGATCCCACATGCTGCAACTAAGACCCGGTGTAGCCACATAAATTGTAAATATTAAAAAAAGATTATTCTTTATTGCAATCATCTTTTCTTAGTTTTTTCTTCTTTAAAACTTTACTGAACTACAACTGACAGATAAAAATTGCACATAGTTAAAGTGATGTTTTGATACATGTATACATCGTGAAATGCTGGCACAATCAAGCTAACTAGCATATCCATCACTTCACATCGCTATGATTTTTTGTGTGTGTGATGAGAAGACTTAAAGTCGGCTCTCTCAGCAAATTTCAAGTATATAATATAGTATTATTAACTACTGTCACCATGCCGTACATTAGCTCTCTAGGACTTATTCATTCTGCATAATTGTAACTCTTGACCCTATGACCAACATATCCTCATTTCCCCCATATCTCACCTGATTTTTTACTTCATGTCCCTTTTTGGGCTCAAGTAATTTTCATACCACTTTTCTATTTCATTAGCTTCCAATTTTATGATTATAAATTAGCTGACTTTTAACATGAGAAATGACCATTGTTTTTTATTAAAGTATTTCCAGCCAGACTTTCACCTTTGTGTACATATAAACACTTAACTAAAAAAAAAACCATCTTTCCATATTTAAGCAATAAATATAATTTCTAAAAGTTAAAACAGAGAAAAAGAGCAACTAAATAAGCAATCCAAATAAAGTATAGTTTCTCGCTCACAGAATGAGAGAAAATATTTACAAATCATGTATCTGATAAGGATCCAATAGCTAGAATATATGAAGAACACTTACAACTCATCAATAAAAAGACAAATAACCTAACAAAAATAGTTATTTCTCCAAAGATATACAAGCACACAAAAAGATGTTTAATATCATTAGTCACTAGGAAATGCAAATCAAAACCACAATTAGATACTACTTCTATCTATCAGAATGGTTATAATTCACAAGTATTAAAAGGATGTGGAGAGATTGAAACTCTTGTGTGTTGTGGTAGGAAAGAAAAATGGTACAGTCACTGAAGAAAACAGTTTGGTAGTTCCTCAAAATTAAACACAGAATTATCATATAACCCAGAAATCTCACTCCTAGGTACATATAGAGAGAACTGAAAATATATGTCCCCCAAACAACTTGTAGATGAATCTTCACAGCAGCGTAAAAGCCAAAATTTATAACAGCCAAAAAGTAGAAACAACCCAAGTGTCCATTAACTGATGAATAGATATACAAACTATATCATATCCTATTATATTATGGCTCATAGCTTCATTGAGTTACACAAGCCCCTTCACCACGACAAGGCTGTGATCCATGAAGGGCAATGAAACATTATTCAACTGCAAAAAGGAATGAAGTATTGATGCACGCTTAGATGAACATATAGATGGATGAATAATGGTTGAAACCACTATGGCAAGTGAAAGAAGAGAGTCACAAAAGGCCATGTATTGTATGGTTCCATCTATATGAAATGTCCAGAATACGAAATCCACAAAAACCAAAAGCAGATTTGTCCAGGGGTTAAGGGTAGGATGGGTACAGGGTTTCTTTTTCAGGTGGTAAAAATGTTCTGAAATTAAGACAGTGATGATGGTTATATAATCTTGATGATGATTATACAAAGAAGCAATGAACTGTAGACTTTAAAGAGTCTACTGTTACTCCTTATCTTCTGACTGTGACAGAAAGAACCACAGCTAGGAGATTTCCCTGGTGGTCCAGTGGTTAAGAATCTGCCTTCTAAGGCAGAGGATGGGGGTTCGCACCCTGGCCGGGGAACTACGATTCCCCCACGACAGGGGACAACTAAGTCCATGTGGTCCAACGAAAATCCCGTGTGCCACAACTAAGACTCGACGCAGCCAAATAAATAAATATATTTAAAAAGAGAATCACAGGCAAATTTACAGGGGAAACGAGTAATAAAGAAAGTGTAAGAGAATGGGCTAGCCTTACCTGTGTGGGTTAGCTGTGTTGAAACTTCCTGCTGGAGTGAGGAATCTTGTTCTTCCACTGTTCTCCTAAGAGAATTTTTAAACTTCTCGGCTCTTCGGGCACGCTAGAGAAAACAAAAGCAACTCAAAAAACAACTTTATGAAAAAGAAATAAATTTTTGTTAACAGCTTAAATAAAGAGCTGTCTTTATATACTCTGTGGCATTAACAGCAATTTGAGAGAACGTGATTTACTTACTTGAAGGCGGGCCAATGTCTTGGTGTATTCCCTTTTCAGGAATGCTAATTTTTCTTTCAACTGGAAGAGGAAAAACAGCAAACAAAACTGAGCAGGTGGAAAGAAGGCATTAGAGAGAAGGGATGCAGGGCCTATTGGATACCAGCTAGCAGTGGTCAACAGGTCCCTCAGCCGGAGGTGGGGAGGAAGCGGCACTGCCTCACTCTACTTTCAGTTCTCACAAAACATCAAGTTCTCTAATGCATCTCTGCAAAACTTGTTCCTATCACCTGGAGCAACTCTCTCCAACTTACTCTGCTAATTCCTACTGATTCCTCAAGCCTCGGCTTAGATTTTTATTTCCCTGAGGGAAACTTCTAGGGAAGTTTCTAAACTTCTAAGTCCTTCTCCAAATCCCAGTTAGGATTCCACCTCTCCTCTGTGCTTGCTTTATCACAGTACTTACTATACACACTGTCTGTTCACTTCTCTGTTTCCTCCTACCTCACTGTGAGATCCTTGAAGGTAGCAGGGGCTATCATCTTCAGACAGTCATTCAACTTATGAGTCAGTTATTGACCCAGGTATCTCCAGCACCGAAAACAATAACTGATGCCCACTAGGTCGGTTATAGTTCCAGGTGCTATATCTGCAGAGGGGTCAAGGCCACTGCTCCTGGGCAGCTTACATACAGTGAGGGATACACATAGTAAGTAAGAAAACAAACAGATAAGATGATTTCATGTGGTAATCAATACCTAGACAAACAGAAGGATGGGAGGGTGTCTGGGATATAGGAGAATGGAATACTTAGAGATGGTGGCCAGGGAAGCATTTCTGAGGAAAACCATATGAGCTCCGACCTGATGGA
>SJYQ01003679.1:16574-83721 GCA_006410935.1 Redunca redunca | reverse complement strand
TTTTTTTTTTTTTAATCTATTCCTGATTTCCTCGTAAGAGATAAAATGCCTTCCAGAAAGCAGGACAAGTCTCATTCATTCTGATATTGATTACAGTTCTGGGCTTCAGGCCTTGTAAAAAAAAAAATTTTTTTTTTTTTTTGTTAAACTAATGTGTGGTGATTTATTACTATGTGCTGAGGACTGTTATTCGTTTTTTTTTTAATAGTCAATACATGATGTATGTAAATTGCTCGAAATGGGTTTAGTGCTCATTGGCATTACTCTTATTTTTTCGTTGAATTCTCACAACTCTGATATTGGTAAAGTCATTATCCTGGTTTTAGGTCTGTAAAACTGCAAAGTATAGAAATGAGACTCAATTCATGTCTCCTGCTGCTAGCCTAAGTATGTACGACATACAACTTTTGGATCTGTTCCTTGAATCCCTAGTTTCCTGATTCATCCTTGCATTTTTGATATTCTGGACTCATTCCATTGCAGATCTCACCCATCTCAAGTCCTGTTCTCTGCAATATGAGCTTTCTTGGTAGAAATCTGTAGCCTAGAATCCACTGATTTTGCTCACCTTTGTTTTCTTTCAGGCTTCTGGGAACAAAGTTAGTCGCCAGTCTGTACTGTGTGGAAGTCAGAACATTGTTCTTAATGGCAAGGTAAGGGACAGAGTCAGCTCCAAGATGCATATTTCTGTTTTCTTTCCACTCATTTTCAAATCAGCAAGCCAGATGAAATGTTACCATGTCTCCTATTTATTGATGTACATTCTAAAATTCTGTTTTAAAAAGAATTCTCCAAATTGGATTTATTGGATACAAAAAAAGATTCAGTAAAGGGAGGCAGCAGAAAGCCCTTTTCCTGTTATTCCAGGAACAAAATACAATGGCACCCAGAACTGAAATTATTATATAGTATTGTGTGTTCTATGTTACAGGACACAAAACATAAATTTTAGTGTAAAAACTAAAGTGATACTGATATAATTATCCATTTACTAATTGATGGTTCATTATTAATCAGAACTCTTAATGTGAGAATTAGGAAAGATAACTGAAGTAAGAAATCCTTTGAAAAATGGAATGTGAAAGGCTTAGAACACTTAAGAACCAGAGAAAATATCAAGGTATGTTTGAGCTTGACAAAAACTGAATTCCATAGTTTCTTCCTATGCCACTAGGAACACTCAATTTTCCTTGAAATATTAAATCTCTAACTTCTAGAGGTAAAATAATATCACTGTAGTCAAAAGATCACAGATATTTTCAGTAGAGACACAATTACTGTCTCTATTACTGTCTCTATACCATGAGATTTAATGGAAATATAGTTTGGTAGTTAAATATGATTAATAATTATAGATGTACTGTTTCTGCACCAAGTTAGAAAATTGAATCAGCTCCATCTGACTCATTAGCAAGTATGTGGAGTTTAAGTATACAATTCATTGACATTAATTACAGTCACAGTGTTGTGCAGTCATCACCACTACATCTATTTCTAGAATTTTTTCATCACCCAAAGAAAAAACTCTGTAAGGAGCAGCTCCTGTTCCCTTCTCCCAGGCCCTGGTAACCTCAACCCACTTTGAACGTGCCTATTCTAGATGTGTCATTTAAGTGAAATTATATGATACTTGTCATTCTTTGGGCTGGCTTATTGCACTTAGTACTATATTTTAGAGACGCATCCCTGTTTTCGCATGTGTAAGAATTTTATTCCTTTGATGACTGAATAATATTCCATTGTGTCTATGTACATTTTATCTATTCATCTGTTGATGAACGTTTGGATTATTTCTCCATTCTGCTTTTTTGAGTAATGCTGCCATGAGCATTGGCATGCAAAGATCTATTTGAGTTGCTGTTTTCAATTATTTTTGTATATACCTAGAGGTGAGGTGGCTGGGTCATATGGTAGTTCCATTTTTTAGCTTTCTGAAGAACTGTCAAGTTGCACCATTATACGGTCCCATGGCAATGCAAGAGAGCACCAATTTCTCCATATCCTCACAAACATGTTATTTTCTCTTTTTCTTGAATGTGAGTATGAAAGGTATTTCATTGTGTTTTTTTTTAATTCATTTTTTATTGGAGTATCATTGATTTACAATGTATTAATTTATGCTGTACATCAAAGTGAATCAGTCATACGTATACATATATGCATTTTCTTCTATACTCCATTCCTGTATAGGTCATTACAGAGCACTGAATAGAGTTCCCTGTGCTATATAGTAGGTTCCTATTAGTGATCTTTTGTATACAGTAGTGTGATTTGCATTTCCCTAATGTCTAATGATGAAGTGCATCTTTCATCTGATTGGCCATTAGCACATCTGAGGGCAAAAGTCTATTTAGTCCTTTGACCATTTTAAAACCGTGTTGCCTTTTTGTTGTTGAGTTGTATTTCTTTATATGTTCTCCCTATTAAGTCTTTGTCAGATTTACGATTGCAAATATTTTCTACCATTCTGTAGATTGTCTTTACTTTCTTGATAATGTTCTTTGATGCACAACAGTTTTTAATTTTGATGAAGTCCAGTTATCTATTTTTTCTTTTGTTGCTTAAGTTTTTGATGTCATATATCTAAAAATCTTTACCAAACCCAAGATCATGAAGATTTACTCCTGTGGTTTCTTCTAAGAGTTTGTGATTTTAACACTTTTATTGAAATAGTCATCGATTCATTTTAAGCTAATTTTTTGTTTGAATTAAACTTAATTAAGTTAATTTTTGCATATAACGTGAAGTTAGGATTCTATTTAATTAATTCTTGGTGTGAGGAAATTTACTTGTCCCAGCACCATTTGTTGAAGAGATTGTTCTTTCCCCTTTGAATGGTCTAGTCATCCTTATAGGAAATCATCTGTACTTAATCATTACTGTAGCCTTGTAGAAAATTTTATAATCAGGAAAGATGAGTCTTCCTTTCAAGATTGTTTTTGTTGTCTGGGATCTTCTATTTCTTTTTTGAAAAGTGTTTTATCTGGCAGTATTTGTTGCACACGGGAGACTGATGTGCGATACATATGTTATGCAGCCTAAAAATTGCATCAACACCATGAACCCACCACCCAGCTGAATAACTGGAACATAATCAATGCATAATAATACAGTACAACCTGAAGTTTCTCTCTTATTTCTTTCCTCCTTTCAAGAATAGCGCTATTCTGAATTTTTTGTCTTATAAATTCTTTATTTTTCAAAAACTTTTTCTTTTTTTACTATATACATGCATGCATGCGTGCTAAGTCACTTTAGTCGTGTCCAACTCTTTGTGACACAATGGACTGTAGCACACCTGGCTCCTCTGTCCATGGGATTCTCCAGGCAAGAATATTGGAGTGATCCCTTCATGGGATCTTCCTGACCCAG
This sequence comes from Redunca redunca, assembly GCA_006410935.1. Taxonomy (NCBI): domain Eukaryota; kingdom Metazoa; phylum Chordata; class Mammalia; order Artiodactyla; family Bovidae; genus Redunca; species Redunca redunca. The sequence goes on along the minus strand of SJYQ01003679.1, from coordinate 80,349 downwards.
GGGTCAAACCTGCATCTCTTATGTCTCCTGCATTGGCAGCTGGGTTCTTTACTACTAGCACCACCTGGGAAGCCCCACCATATATGAATGTATTTCTAAATAGTATATTTTGTTAAGCTTTACTTGGTTTTCTGTGACTTACTATTATTACACTCAATTATTGTAATGATGATAATAGGAGACATACATTACACTTACTAAGTAACATTGTTCTCAACTCCTGTTTCTAAGATTCATTGGGATTTATGCATTTTCACTGTTGTGTACAATTCCATTTATCACCTCTTCTATCTGTGAATAGTTGTTGGTGGATAGTTATTTTGTTTCCAGCTTTTTGTTATTATGAACAATCTGTTATGTTTTGTTTCTCCCCAGCCCCTGTCCCTTTCAGAACTTTCTGTTTTCCTAAGCCCTTATATCAGGTGTCACAGTGCCTGCGGGGAGAAACAGGGTTTATATGAGTAAAGAGGACTAGTATAAACCAGAGAGAGTGGTGGGGCCTGGTGAATTGGAGAATACAGGACCTAGCTAAGCTCAAGTGGATTGTTGTTGCCACATGGGAATGCAGACGTATACTTCAGAGCTTCTAACTGTCCCAAACTGGAAGACTGGATTTTTTTTAAAAATGTAAAATACCCTACTATTTAAATAGCCTCTAACTTGAATGATAAAAATGACTGAAGGGCTAAACAAAATGGTTTCTAGTTGCAACCCTTAGATCTCCAACTTGCCACCTCTGCCTTGTCCTTGTTGAGTTCAGTGAACTCTGCTTTAGCACTGTTTTCCTCCCTTTAAGGTCTTTTAAGACACTTCCTTTCATGTTAACATGCTGGTGCCCCTATTTTTCATTTAACTTCTCTTTAGCTCCATTCTTCTGAGATAGGAACCAGAATTTGAATTCCTCTTGCTCAATCTCTTTGACCATCTGTGATATCATTTTCTTCTTATGTTTTTTTGTGTTTGCTTCTTCATTGAGAATATAATTTAGGCTGACTGAGGGTCTTATATGAATATTCTTTATTTCCAAATTAAGGTTGTTGTCTTTATTTAAAACACAGTGAAACAATAACAGCCATTACCAGATACTCAGAACTCTTGATATTCTATTTTCTTCTAAAAGAAAAAGAAGTCATTTTCTCTGATTTTAGATGGAAACACAAGCAGAAAACAATGATTGAAGTAAATTAAAAATCTTAGATGAGACAATTATGTACTAGAAATAGACATCTCTCTAAGGTTGAAGAAGATAGCCTTTTTTTTTTTTTTTTTTTAAAGAAGATAGCTTTTAAAACCAAGAGAGGAATTCCCTAGCAGACAAGTGGTGGTGGTGGTTGTTGTTCAGTCACCCCATTGTGTTTGACTCTTTGCGACCCCTGGACTGTAGCACTCCAGATCCCCCTGTTCCTCATTGTCTCCTGAAATTTGCCCAAGTTCATGAAAATTGCATCAGTGATGCCATCCAGCCATCTCGTCCTCTGGTACCCTCTTCTCCTACCCTCAGTCTTTCCCAGCATCGGGGACTTTTCCAGTGAGTCAGCATTTGCATCAGGTGGCCAAAATACTGGAGCGTTAGCTTCGGCATCAGTCCTTCCCATGAGTATTTAGGGTTGATTTCCCTTAAGATTGACTGGTTTGGTCTCCTTGCTGTCCAAGGGACTCTCAGGAGTCTTCTCCAGCACCACAGTTCAAAGGCATCAATTCTTTGGTACTCTGCCTTCTTTATGGGTCAGCTCTCACATCCATATGTGACCACTGCAAAAGACCATAGCCTTGACTATACGGACCTTTGTTGGCAGAGTAATGTCTCTGCTTTTCAACACACTGTCTAGGTTTGTCATAGCTTTCCTGCTGAGAAGCGGTCGTCTTCTGATTTCAGTCACCATCCTCAGTGATTTTGGAGCCCAAGAAGAGGAAATCTGTCACTACTTTCACCTTTTCACCTTCTATTTGTCAGGCAGTAATAGGGCCAGATGCCATGATCTTAGTTTTTTTTAATATTTAGCTTTAAACCAGCTCTTTCACTTTCTTCCTTCACTCTCATCAAGAGGCTCTTTAGCCTCTTCACCTTCTGCCATTGAGTAGTGTCATCCACATGTCTGAGGTTGTTGATATTTCTCTTAGCAGTCTTATTTCTAGCTTGTTACTCATCTAACCCAGCATTTCTCATGGTGTGTTCAGCGTATAGGTTAAAGAAACAGGGTGCCAGCAGACAGCCCTGTCGTACTCATTTCTCAGTCCTGAACCAGTCACTTGTTCCTTATTGGGTTCTAACTGTTGCTTCTTGACCTGCATACAGGTTTTTCATGAGACTGATAAGATGGTCTGGTATTGCCATGCTTTCCACAGTTTGTTATGATCTGCACAGTTAAAGGCTTTAGCATAGTTGATGAAACAGAGGTAGATGTTTTCTCTGGAATTCCCTTGCTTTCTCAATGATCCAATGAATGTTGGCAATTTGATCTCTGGTTCCTCTGCCTTTTCTAAACCCAGTTTGAACATCTGGAAGTTCTTGGTTCACATGATGCTGAAGCCTGGCAGGCACAGTTTTAAGTATAACCTTACTATTGTGGGAAAGTTTAAGTGAAGTTGCTCAGTCATGTCCAAATCTTTGCCACCCCATGGACTATAACCCACCAGACTCCTCTGTCCATGGGATTTTCCAGGCAAGATACTGGAGTGGGTTGCCATTTCTTTCTCTAGGAGATCTTCCTGACCCAGGGATTGAACTCAGGTCTCCCGCATTGTAGGCAGATGCTTTACCATCTGAGCCACCAGGGAAGTCGCAGGAGATGAGTGCAATTGTCTGATGGTTAGAATATCCTTTATTATTACCCTTTCTGGGAATTGGGATGAGGATTGACCTTTTCCAGTCCTGTGGCCATTGCTGGGTCTTCCAGATTTTCTGACATATTTGAGTGCAGCACTTGGAAGGAAAGTTATGACCAACCTAGACGGCATATTAAAAAGCAGAGACATTACTTTGTTAACAAAGGTCCGCCTAGTCAAGGCTATGGTTTTTCCAGTGGTCATGTATGGATGTGAGAGTTGAACTATAAAGAAAGCTGAGTGCCGAAGAATTGATGCTTTTGAACTGTGGTGTTGGAGAAGACTCTTGAGAGTCCCTTGGACTGCAAGGAGATCTAGCCAGTCCATTCCAAAGGAGATCAGTCCTGGGTATTCATTGGAAGGACTGATGCTGAAGCTGAAACTCCAATACTTTGGCCACCTGATGCAAAGAGCTGGCTCATTTGAAAAGACCCTGATACTGGGAAAGATTGAGGGCAGGAGGAGAAGGGGACGACAGTGGATGAGATGGTTGGATGGCGTCACCAACTTGATGGACATGGGTTTGGGTGGACTCCGGGAGTTGGTGATGGACAGGGAGGCCTGGCGTGCTGTAGTTCATGGGGTCGCAAAGAGTCGAACATGACTGAGCGACTGAACTGAACTGAGTGCAACACTTTGATATCATCATCCTTTAGGGTTTTGAATAGCTCTACTGGAATTCCATGGCATCCACAGCTTTATTAACAGCAGTGCTTCCTAAAGCCCACTTGACTTCACACTCTAGAATGTCTGGCTCTGGATGACTGAGCACATCATCATCGTTATCAAGTTCATTAAGATCTTTTTTGTGCAGTTCTTCCATGTATTCTTTCCATCTGTTCTTGATCTCTTCAGCGTCTGCTAGGTCTCTACCATTTCTGTCTTTTATTGTGCCAGTCTTTGAGAAAGTAGTCCCTTGATATTTCTGATTTTCCTGAGAATATCGCTAGTCTTTCCCCTTCAGTTGTTTTCCTCTTATTTTTATGCACTGTTCATTGAAGAAGGCCTTCTTGTCTCTCCTTGTTATTCTTTGGAACTCTGTGTTTAATTGGATGTGCCTTTCCCTTTCTCCCTTGCTTTTCACTTCTTTCTTCAGCTATGTGTAAAGCCTCCTCAGATAATCTCTTTGGCTTCTTGCTTTTTTTTTTCATTTGGGATGGTTTTGTTAGCTGCCTCCTGTACAATATTACAGACTTCTGTCCATAGTCCTTCAGGCACACTGTTTCCTAGATCTAATCCCTTGAATCTGTTTGTCACCTTCACTGCATATTCCTAGGGGATTTGATTTAAGTCATACCTGGCTGGCCTAGTGGTTTTCCCCTCTCTCTTTAGTTTAAGCCTGAATTTTGCTGTGAGAAGCTGATGATCTGAGCCACAGTCAGCTCTAGGTCTTGTTTTTGCTAACTTTATTTAGCTTCTCCATCTTTGGCTGCAAAAAAACATAATCAGTTTGATTTTGGTATTGACCATTTGGTGATACCCATGTGTAAAGTCATCTCTTGTATTGCTGGATAAGGGTGCTTCCTATAACCAAAGCATTCTCTTAGCAGAATTCAGTTAGCCTTTGCCCTGCTTCATTCTGTATTCCAAGGCCAAACTTGCCTGTTATTCTGGGCATCTCTTGACTTCCTACTTTTGTATCCCAATCCCCATTGATAAATAGGAAATCTTTTTTTTTTGATGTTAGTTCTAGGAGGTCTTCATAGAACTGATTAACTTAAGGTTCTTTGGCATTGGTGGTAGGGGCATAGATTTGAATTACTGTGATGTTGAATGACTTGCCTTGGAAATGAACCAAGATCATTCTGTCATTTTTGAGGTTGCATCCAAGTATTGCATTTTGGACTCTTGTTGATTATGAAGGCTACTCCATTTTTTCTAATGGATTCTTGTCCACAGTAGTAGATATAATGGTCATGGGAACTAAATTCGCCCTTTCCAGTCCATTTTAGTTCACTGATTCCTAAGATGTCGATGTTTATTCTTATCATCTCCTGTCTGACCGTGTCCAATTTACCTTGATCCATAGGCCTAATGTTCCAGGTTCCTATGCAGCATTGGATTTTGCTTTCATCGCCGGACACATCCACAACTGAGCATTGTGTCTGCTTTGGCCCAGCAGCTTCATTATTTCTGGTAGTTGTCTTCTACTCTTCCCCAATAGCAAATTGGACACCTTCAATGTGGGGGACTCATCTTTCAGTGTTACATCTTTTTGTCTTTTTAGACAGTTCATGAGGTATAAACGGCAAGTATATTGGAGTGGTTTGCCATTCCCTCCAATGGATCACATTTTGTCAGAACTCTCCACTATGACCCTTCTATCTTGGGTGGCCCTACATGGCATGGCTCATAGCTTCACTGAGTTACACAAGCCCCTTCACCATGACAAGGCAGTGATCCATGAAGAGGGGACCAGTGGTTAAGACTCCGCATTTTCACTACTGGGGCCAGGATTCAGTACCTGGTCAGGGAACTAATATCCCACAAGCTGTGAGGCTCTGCCAAAAAGAAACAAAAACCAAGAGGAACTGTAGTACTTTACAATCAGCAGCAGATGGGAAAGTTTCTTTTTACCGGTAGGGGTTTTATAGGCCGAACATATGCAGGTCAGATTGGTTAGCTCTTTCAGGTGTGAGTGCACCTCTTTTTTAGTATCTTCTCAGAGCCTGGTGTCTGGCCAGTGATTTATCTAAATTCACATATATTTGAGGTGAATATACCATCTGCCTCTCTACCCTGAACTTCTATCTTGGGCCCCAGACCTTTATTCACAGCTGCCTGTTGGTCATCCCACAGGACCCTCAAACTCCACATTTCAAAGTTGAATTTATCATCAAATCCCGAGAATTGCTCACCTCATCCTAGATTCTCTTCTTCTTGCTCAACATCTAAACAATGACCAAATCATATAGAATCTCTTTTTTCTCCTTTTAAGTGTTTTATGATGGAATATTAAAAAATAATTTTTATTTAGGTATATTACATACAATAAATTAGACCCATTTTAAATATGCAGTTGGTTGAGTTTTGGCTGATGTGGACATCTCTGCAACTAGTACCACAGTCACGATATAAAATATTCCCATTACTCTAGTTTTTCTGCCTCTCTGCAGTCAAGCTACCTGGGTAACCTGTGTAAAACTAATATAGATTAGTTTTGCATTTTCTAGAGTTTCCTAGAATTGTAATCATGTACTATTTTGGGAGTCAGGCTTCTTTCACTCAGCATAATGTTTTTGAGAATTATCCATGTCATTGGATATATTCATGGATTAGTATTAGGTTGGCCAACAGGTTCATTTGGGGTTTTCTGTTACATCCTTTGGGGAAACCCCAATGAACTTATTGGCCAACCCAATAGTTTGTTATTTTTTAAACTTTTTTTTTTTTGCTGTGCCATATGGCTTGTAGGATAGGCCGCAGCAATGAAAACCTGGAATCCCAACTACTAGTCCACCAAGGAACTCCCTCATTACTTTGTATAGATGAGCAGTAATTATTTGGAACTTTTAGGACAGTAGAGAAAACACAGAATGAGTCCCTATGTATTTATTCATCGGCTTCTACAGTTAGCAGTATTCTGGCATTCTTCCTTCATTTCTATACGCACCTGCCAAATTCAAACCAGTTTCGGAGTGGAATATTTTAGAACAAATTGCAAGTATAATTTTGTTGTTGTTGTTCAGTTGCTAAGTCATGTCCGACTCTTTGCAACCCCATGGACTGCAGCACGCCAGGCCTCTCTATCCCTAACCATCTCCCAGAGTTCATCCAAGTTTATGTCCATTGAATTGGTGCTGCTATTCAACCATCTCATCCTCGCCTGCCCTCTTCTCCTTTTGCTTCAATCTTTCCCAGCATCAGGGTCTTTTCCAATGAGTTGGCTCTGCTTCCAGAGTAATATTTCTAATGAAGATTCGGTTGTGCTAATCCTTGATTTAGAATCTTTCATTGATTCCTTATATCCTCTATGGAAAAGAAGTCTAAACTTCTATAATCAGCATACATAGTTCCTCATGATCTGGTCCTTCTTACTTCTCAGCTGCAACCCCAGACACATGCACTTTTTAAATATTTTTTACTTATTTATTTTATTTTTTGGTTGTGGTGAGTCTTCACTGCTAACATGGGCTTTCTCTGGTTGTAACGAGTGGGGACTACTTTCTAGTTGTGGTACATGGGCTTCTCACTTCAGTGGCTTCTCTAGTTGCGGAGCACAGGCTCTAGGCATGCGGGCTCAGTAGTTGTGGCTTGTGGACTCTAGCGTGCTGCTGGCTCAGTAGTTGTGTCACATGGGCCTAGTGCTCTGCAGCATGTGGGATCTTTCTGGACCAGAGAATGAACTGTGTCCTTTGTACTTCAAGGTGGATTCTTAACCACTGGACCACCAGGAAGCCCCTCATGCACTTTTAACCTCATTTATTCAACAGACACTTCAAGAATGCCTACTCTTTACCAAGTATGGGGCATTAATTCCCCCTAATTTCTGGAGGAAATTAATAATCCCCCCATAATTAATTATGTTATTTAACCCCTCCTGGCAATGTCTAGGGAAGCCATATATCACATCCTGAAGTGAAGCATTTAATCTGAGTCCATAAATTGGGAAAGGAAAAAGAACATCAGTGGATTCACCCTGGGAACGTGAAGCTGGAGGCAGTGAGTAGTGTTAGGAGATTAGACAAAGGTGGGGGCAGCTGTGAGTCTCCCTGAGCAAGCAGCCAAGGCAGGAGGGCAGGTGGAATGAGTGCATCTGAGGACGTGCATAGACCAGGTCTGCTGTAGGTATTCTCAACAAATGTTTGTCCATCCATTGACTCCTATTCATGGAATTACAGGGGCAAAGCTTGTGATGTACTGGGAACATCTTGGAGAGACAGTCAACATTATGAGGGCAGTTCTCTTCACCTTAAAAAAGTTTTCCCTTTTGACAGAACATGTGATTCAGTGCAGTATAGCATAACTCTCAGTGTCTTATTTGCTACTCTTTTCTGTTATGTTTTAGGCTATGTAAAATATGCTTTGTTTCCTCTTTGACCCCCCTCCTAGAGTAATGGAAATAAAAACAAAAATAAGCAAATAAGACCTAATTAAACTTAAAAGCTTCTGCACAGCAAAGGAAACTATAAACAAGATAAAAAGACAATCCTCAGAATGGGAGAAAATAGTTGCAACCAAAGCAACTGACAGAAGATTGATTTCTAAAATATACAACCAGCTCGTGCAGCTCACTATCAGAAAAACAACCCAATCAAAAAATGGGGTGGAAGACCTAAACAGACATTTCTGCAAAGAAGACACACAGATGGCCAACAAACAGAAGGAAAGATGCTCAACATCACTCATTATTGTTGTTACTGTTGTTCAGTCACTAAGTTGTATCCAGTTCTTTGCAACCCCATGAACTGTGCATGCCAGGCTTCTTTGTCCGTCACTCTCTCCCTTAATTTGCTCAAACTCATGTCCACTGAGTCAGTGATGCCATCCAGCCATCTCATCCTCTGTCGCCTCCTCCACCTCTTGCTGTCAATCCTCCCCAGCATCAGGGTCTTTTCTAATGAGTCTGCGGTTCACATCAGGTGGCCAAAGTACTGGGCCTTCAGCATCAGTCCTTCCAACAAATAGTCAGAATTTATTTCCTTCAGGATTGACTGATTTGATCTCCTTGCTGTCCAATTGAATCTCAGGAGTCTTCTGCAACATCACAGTTGAAAAACATCAGTTCTTTGGTGCTCAGCCTTCTTTATGGTCCAACTCTCATATCCAAAAATGACTACTAGAAAAACCATACCTTTGACTATACAGATCTAGTCAGCAAAGTGACATCTCTGCTTTTTAATACACTGTCTAGGTTTGTCATAGATTTTCTTCCAAGGAGTAAGTGTCTTTTAGTTTCACTGTCCACAGTAATTTTGGAGCCCAAGCCACTTTTTCCCCCATCTATTTGCCATGAAGTGATGGGACCGGATGCTATGATCTTCTTTTTTAAAATGTTGAGTTTTAAGCCAGCTTTTGCACTCCTCTTTCACCTTCATCAAGAGGTACTTTAGTTTCTCTTCGTTTCCTGCCATTAGAGTGGTATCAACTGCATATCTGAGGTTGTTAACATTACTCCCAGCAGTCTTGATTCCAGCTTGTGAGTAATCCAGCCTGGCATTTCGCATGATGTACTTTGCATATAAGTTAAATAAGCAGGGTGACAGTATACAGCCTTTACGTACTCCTTCTCCACTTTGGAACCAGTCTGTTGTCCCATGTCCAGATCCAACTATTGCTTCTTGACCTATATGCAGGTTTCTCAGGAGGCAGGTAAGATGGTCTGATATTCCCATCTCTTGAAGAATTTTCCAGAGTTTATTGTGATCCACATAGTCAGAGGCTTTAGTGTAGTCAATAAAGCAGAAGTAGATGCTCTTTGGAATTCCCTTGCTTTTTCTATGAGCCACGGATGTTGAAAATTTGATCTCTGGTGGTTCTGTGTTTTCTAAATTCAGCTTGAACATCTGGAAGTTCTCTGTTGGCATACTGCTAAAGCCTAGCTTGAAGGATTTTGAGCCTAATCTTGCTGATGTGTGAAAATGAATGCAATTGTATGGTAATTTGAACTTTCTTTGGCTTTGCCTTTCTTTGAGATTGGAATGAAAACGGACCTTTTCCAGTCCTGTGGTCACTGCTGAGTTTTCCAAATTTGCTAACATATTGATTGTAGTACTTTAACATCATCTTTTAGAATTTTAAATAGCTCAACTGGAATTCCATCACCTCCACTAGCTTTGTTGGTAGTTAATGCTTCCTAAGGCCCACTTGACTTCACACTCCAGGATGTTTGGCTCTAGGTGAGCGACCACACTATCATGATTATCCAGGTCACTAAGGCCTTTTTTGTACAATCCTTCTGTGTATTCTTGCCCCCTGTTCTTAATCTCTTCTGCTTTTGTTAGGTCTTTGCCATTTCTGTTGTTTATTGTGCCCATCTTTCCAGGAAATGTTCCATTGTTATCTTCAGTTTTCTTGCAGAGATCTCTAGTCTTTCCCATTCTATTGTTTTCCTCTGTTTCTTTGCACTGTTCGCTTAAGAAAGCTTTCTCATCTCTCCTTGCTATTCTCTGGAACTCTGCCTTCAGTTGGGTATATTTTTCCTTTTCTCCTTTGCCTTTTGCCTCTCTTCTTTTCTCAGCTATTTGTAAGACCTCCTCAGACAGCCACTTTGCCTTCTTGCATTTCTTTTTCTTGGGGATGGTTTTGGTCACCACCTCCTGTACAGTGTTGCAAACCTCCATCCATAGTTCTTCAGGCACTCTGTTTACCAGATCTAATCCTTTAAATCTATTCATCACCTCCACTGTATAATCATAAGGAATTTGATAAAGATCATACCTGAATGGCCTAGTGGCTTTCCCTATTTTCTTCAACTTGAGCCTGAATTTTGTAGTAAGGAGCTGATGATCCGAGCCACAGTCAGCTCCAGGTCTTGTTTTTGCTGACTGTACAGAGCTTCTCCATCTTTGGCTGCAAAGAATATAATCAGTCTGACTTTGGTATTTACCATTATCTCGTGATGTCCACGTGTGGAGTCGTCTCTTGTATTGTTGGAAGAGGGTGTTTGCTATGAGCAGTGCATTCTCTTGGCAAAACTCTGTTAACCATTGCCCTGCTTCATTTTGTATTACAAGGCCAAACTTGCCTGTTACTCCAGGTATCTCTTGGCTTCCTACTTTTGCATTCCAGCCCTTTATAATGAAAAGGACATCTTTTTTTGGTGTTAGTTCTAGAAGATGTTGTAGATCTTCGTAGAACTGTTCAACTTCAGCTTCTTTGGCATTAGTGACTGGAGCATAGACTTGGATTACTGTGATGCTGAATGTAAACACAATGAAAAGGGAAAAAGATATGACACCAGAAGATGAACTCCCCAGGTTGGTAGATGTCCAGTGTGCTACTAGGGAAGAGCAGAGGAACAGCTCTATAAAGAATGAAGGGGCTGGGCCAAAGTGGAAACAGCGCTAAGATGTGGATGGGCCTGGTGCTGAAAGTGAAGTCCAGTGCTGTAAAGAAAATATTGCATAGGAACTTGGAATGTTAGGTCCATGAAGCAAGGTAAATTGGTCAAGTGGGAGATGGCAAGTGAACACTGACATTTTAGGAATCACTGAACTAAAATGAATAGGAATTGGTGAATTTAATTCAGATGACCATTATACCTACTACTATGGGCAAGAATCCCTTAGAAGAAATGGATTACCCCCCTCATAGTCAACAAAAGAGTCTGAAATGCAGTACTTGGAGGCAGTCTCAAAAAGGACAGAATGATCTCTGTTCGTCTCCAAGCAAACCATTCATTATTAGAGAACTGCAAATCAAAACAACATTGAAGTATCACCTCACACCAGTCAGAATGGCCATCATCCAAAAATCTACAAACAATAAATGTTGGAAAGGATGTGGGAAAAAGGAATCCCTCTTGCACTGTTGGTGGGAAAATAAAATGATACAGCCACTATGGAGAACAACATGGAAGTTCCTTTAAAAACTAGGAATAAAACTGTCATATGACCCAACAATCCCACTTGGGCATATACCTTGAGAAAACCATAGTTCAAAAAGACACATGTATCCCAGTTTTCATTGTAGCACTGTTTACAATAGCCAGGACATGGAAGCAACCTGGATGTCCATCAGCAGATGAATGGATAAAGAAGTTGTGGTATATACTTATACAATGGAATATTACTCAGCTATAAAAAGGAGCAAAATTGAGTCAGTTGCAGTGAGATGGATGAACCTAGATTCTGTCATACAGAGTGAAGTAAGTCAGAAAGAGAAAAACGGCATATATTAACGTATATATATGGACTTTAGAAAAATGGTACTGATGAGTCTATTTGCAGGGTAGGAATAGAGACGCAGATGTAGAGAACAGACTTGTAGACATGGGGGAAGGAGAGGGTGAGATAAATTGAAAGAGTAGCATTGGCATACATACACTACGATCTGTAAAACAGATGGCTTGCAGGAAACTGCTCTATAACACGGGGAGCTCAGCTCCGTGCTCCGTGATGACCCAGAGAGGTACTAGCAAGAGCGTGGCAGGGAGGCTCAAGAGGGAAGGAATGTGTGTATACTACAGTGATTCACATTGTTGTACAGTGGAAACTGACACATTATGGTAAAGTGATTATCCTCCGATTAAAATTTTAAAATGTGCTGCTTTGTTTTATAGACCATTGTGATGAATGACTGTATTATCCGAGGCGATCTGGCAAATGTAAGAGTTGGACGTCATTGTGTTGTAAAAAGTCGGAGTGTCATAAGGCCACCGTTCAAGAAATTCAGCAAAGGGTATGTAATTTAATCATTTGTTTCAGTCTTGGACAAGATGCTGCTTCTGGTGGTGAAATCCATGTGTTGAGTCATGGGAGAAGGAGCAGGTCTGTACTTTTGTTTGGAACACTGAGTGAGAACATGCCATAATGAGCACAATTGGTGGTGGTTGTCTTAGTCTAGTTGGTGGTTAGTTGCCAGAAACAATTCACTTAAGCTGGCAAAACCAGGGGCGGGGTCGGGGGGAGCTTCTGATTAAACAGACACAGCCATATTTGATGGAATTTCAGGGTAGANCGGCTCCCGACAGGCCAGGTTTCACCAGGGACTGGAACCTGGAGCTGGGCACCTTGCCAAAATCAAGACCACTGTTCTGTCTTTCTGCTACTCTGCCACTGAGACAGTTTCTTATCTGTCCTTCTCTCTGTACTTCTTCCCTCTTTTTTCTTCCTGCTGTATCTTCCTACTTTTCTCCTGGAGCCAACTTTGCTGCCTCAGCCCTTTAATTACATCACATCTTCATTTAGGCTTCCAGCCTAAATACCTATCAAAGATTTTAAATTGTCCTATTAACAAAATCTTGGTTAGAGTGAATCTGATTGGCTTAGTTTGCAATTAGGTGCCCACCCCTAGTCTACAAACAGCTTTGACCCAGAGGGTATGGTCAAGTCAGGCCGACTGATCTCTCAGTGGGAATAGGGATTGTCAGAGAAGCATCTGACAGGGCAGGGAGACTGCCCGCTATGCTTGATGTGGCATATCCTCTTTGCCTCCCTCTCTGCTTGCCCTCCTGGCTCCTTCCCATGGCACCATCTGCTTCCATCCAATAACTCAACAATCGTTTATTGAGTGTTTTCCTTATGCCAGTCACTAGGTTATAATCTGGGCATATAAAATATGGAAAAATGGTGTCTCAAAACCTAGTCTTAGAAATAAAACAAACAAATGAATGTAACAAAAAAGAGAGATTCACAGGTGTATAGAACAATCTAGTGGTTACCAGTGGGAGGGTGAGGGGTGAGATAGGGTGGGGATTAAGTACAGACTACTGCATATAAAATAAATAAGCAACAAGGATATACAGCACGGGGAATATAGCTAATATTTTATAAACCTCTAAACTTGTGAACTACTATGTTGTACGCCTGAAACATATAAAATTAGCTATACTTTAGTTAAAACAACAGCAATCACCACCACCATGTGGTAAAAATGATTGAATAAACAGCTACTATAGAATATAATGCTGCAACAGGATAGCCACTCTGTACTGGAGTACTGCTGACTCTGGGGTATGAACATGGTTAGGGAGGAATTGTTGCCCAAGGGGTCTAGACTAAAAATGCAAATAAATTACGGAAGATTTAAATAAGTTATAGGTGTGTGGAAGACAGGTATCATCTCTGATAAAATATTCCTGACAAAATAGAACACAGGACTGGAAAGAGCCAGTGAGTATCCAGCTGCTTTGTATTAGTTCTAGTCCAAATATTTTACATCCCAAGTACTGAAATTTCTTGGAAGTATGATCACAGACCACTGTCAGTTACATTTGAGGGGTCCTGGAGAATGGGAATGATGTCAGAAGTCTAGAGAAACCCTTAAGTCCTTAACTCCTTAAGTCTTGGCTTAAATGTCACTTTCAATTAAGCTTTTACCAAACCTCCAGTCTGAATAAAGTCTCTTTGTCATGCCCTCATGATGTGTTATTTTTCCTCTGTAGCACTTATCACAGTTGTAACTAATTACTTATTTAATCATTTATTTAATCTCTCTTCTTCTGATTGTAATCTCCTCACGGGCAGGATCAAGTCCCTTTTGCTCGCCATTGTATTCCCCAGTTCCTAGCATAGAGTCAGGCAATAAAACCAGACACCCAGTAAAACCAGACAATATATAAATTTTCAGCATGTTGGGAATTATATCCCATGAATATTACATCAGACCCCTGAAGTATTATAGAGCAGATTAATGAAAATGTGATCTGTGGGCATTTTCAGAGGAGGCTGGAATGAGCAAAACGTTCATTTATTTTTATTTGATGCTAGCTTGTCTAACTTTGAAGGTCTTGCCCTTGCTCTTTTGCTATTTCCTTCCACATTTCTGTAGTCTAATATTTCTGATTTTGGTTTAGTAGTCACATGCATTTTCTTCAATGTTACAGAATTCCTCAAATGTGAGGATTCTTTCCTTGCTAGGAGCAGTCTTATTAAGACAAGATGGTGTTGCAGTTGTGATCTTTAGTTTTATAAACCTTGACCAGAGGTACATCACCTTGACTGTTCTTTGTTCTCTTCTTTTTCTTCTATAGCGTTGCATTTTTTCCTTTACATATTGGGGACCACGTCTTTATTGAGGAAGATTGTGTGGTCAACGCAGCTCAGATTGGCTCTTACGTTCACGTTGGCAAGAACTGTGTGATTGTGAGTATGCTGGCTTGGCTGGCTGAGCAGCCTCACTCCCCTTTGACTCCTGTCCCTCCCATCAGTGGGCCTTTGCTTCTATCATCAAGCACAGTAGAAGTTTTTTTCTGGACTACTAGTTTGCCAGAATTGTTATTAAATTTGGAATTCTTCCTAGGCACTAGTAATCATGGCTAACTTTTATGGAATCTTTTCTATATGATGTTAAACTCTTTCCTTTGGTTATTTCATTTAATCCTCACAACCATCCAAGGATGATAGACTGTAATTATCCCTATTTTCAGGTGAGGAGACTGAAGACCTTTGATGTTGGGGATTTGACAAGGCTAGTAAATGCTAGAGTTGGAATTTGAACCCTGGTGGTATGAATAGCCATGCCACTATGTGGCCTACCTGTCACTTCACCTTAAGAATCTTACAGTCTAGTGGGGTGAGGGGATCTTGAAGGGTGAATCAAAACTGGTTCATAGACAAGAGGAGAGAGAGTGTTTCAGGGGAGAGATTGGCATGTGTAAGGGTCACACTCACCAAGGGCATGACGTTAAAGGAGCTGCGCGTAGTTCAAGATGCTGGGCCTGCCAGGTGCTAGTGGGCCTCTCGCTCAGCAGAACCTGTAGGACACAGGTCCACAGGCGCCTCGGCATTAGTTTGTTAATGCCAAACATTAACCCAGCCAAAGCTTTCCAAGGCTTAATTCTTGATATTTCTTAGATGAAGAGGTTGATTTCAGTTAGGATTTCTGAGTCCATCCTGAGTGAGAATGATCAGAGGCAAACTCCCTAAATTTTCAGGAAAAATATTTGCTACATTTTAAGTCAGCTCTGTGCTCTGGATAAGACTCAGAGCCTAAAGTATCAGAAAATCTGCAGAAACCATGCAGTCACTTTCCAGGAGCCACGAGGCTGCAGCAGAGGTGGACAGTGCAGAGAGCCATGTTGCTGAGAAAACATTCCAGTCTGACTTGCTACTCAGAATCAAGGGGAGCAGTTGTCCTGCCAAATATTCTCTGGAGGAGTTCCTTAGTATGTATTAGAGGCAGAATGTCTTTGGTTCAGCCAATGTTGAGGAGAGGGAGAAGATAGTGAAATCCATCCTCTTTCCTCACTAACTGCTTGATTAGAGCAGGCTTTCCAAGCCACAGCTGAATTTTTCTGATATTTTCCTCAGTAATGTGAAGACATCAGCATAGTAGCCTAGTCCTTTAGGTCCAGAGCCAGATGTCTGAGTAGTTAATAAACAAATGCTATTCCCAATGCTTAGGAATTTCTAGTCCTATTGTTCAGCATCTGCTTTTTGTATCACTTTTCAGTGCATCAACTCCTGGTATTGTCATTGTTTGGCACTGGCTGTACTTATTTGCTGAGCCTTTACAAATTCTCAGGAGAAAGATGCTTTGAGAATCTCAAAGCTAGTAGGAACTCTTTAGAGTCCAGCTGTCCCCATGACCCACAGATCCTTCCTGTAGCATCTCATGTAGTACTGTAACTTCTGCTTGGATATGGGAAGGTATGAGTGTTAATCAAAATTGCCCAAAAGTCTTCAGGAAAAGCCTAACAGGCATTATGGGTCAACTGTTATCATGCCTTGAGGTTTACATTTATCTTTAATCTTAATAGCATCCCGGCAGGCTTGGTTTTACATGCTGTTTCACAGGATGGAAGAAATTTGCTAAATAACTTGGATAAAGAGATATGACACTTACCTGGTAGACCATTGGTTAAGACTCCACACTCCCAATGCAGGGGGCACGAGTTTGATCCCTGGTCAGAAAACCAAGATCCCACATGCCATGCATTGCAACCAAAAAAAAAAAAGAAAAAAAAGGAAGAAAAAATAAAACAGCAAAAAAAAGGAGGTAAGGGTAGGTGTAATACCAGCAACATGTAGTTCTTAACTCCTTCTTGAAAAGTTATCCAGGAAAGAATAAAGAAGCAGTTACAGCTGTTTAACTCCTCAGCTATTGCCAACTCATTCATGCCTAAGAAGTACCTGCATTTTTTATTGTGCTGCTGTGGAACTGATCAGTTTACCCAGAATTCTCTGAAACCCAAATGAGCACATTTCTCTGAGCAGGCAGAATGGCTAACTAGACAAGCAGGTGCCCTCAGGCTGTTTGGTAACCAGGGTAGACAGTGGGAAAGCTCATCTCCACTGCTCTTCTTTTCCAGGGCCCTTTGTCTGGGGATCCCTGTCTGTGAGTGTATCCTCATGTCTGTGAGTGTAGCCATATGCAGCAGCTTGTTTCCTTTTGCTCAGCGCCCCACGTGCTTGGTCTGAGTTTTTAGGAGCCTCGGCATCTTAGGGAATCTTTGAGTTAATCTGGGAGTCACCAGGGGAGCTGGCCATCTGCTCCATTTTTGATATTGCCAATAACAGGTGATTCATGGAAGAGAGTTTTCCAAGGAGAAGTGAAGATATGCAGTCATAACTTGCTTCTGACCTAAAGATGTTGCCCAACTTGGCTATTATCCACCCAGCTGGAGACAACTTAGCCCCTGAAGAAATTCAGACCTTAGAGGTATAAGCTTTTTAAAAAATTCATTGGGCAATCTACCCAGGAGCCCTTGGACATACATACGATTTAGGTGTTTAATATTGGGGATGTTTTGAACACAATGAAATCAAAGTATGTTTCCTATTCTTTGGTAAAGTCTGAGATCTAGATGGGTTAGCATTATCTTGGTATTTGTTATATGTGTTCCACATCCTCAGCCCAGTATGTTTTATCTGATATTCTGACCAGAACACAAGTGAACTATAGGCTTGGATGAAGTAAATGCAACTGGTAAAGACCAAGACTTTCATTTACTCAGCAAGTTGTCTAAGACACGTTGTTGTTCAGTTGCCAAGTTGTGTCTAACTCTTCCCAAAACCGTGGATTGCAGTACACCAGACTTCCCTGTCCCTCACCATCTGAGTTTGCCCAAGTTCATGTCCATTGAATCGGTGATGCCATCCAACAATCTCATTGTCTGTCACCCTCTTCTCTTTCTGCCTTCAGTCTTACCCAGGATCAGGGTCTTTTCCAGTGAGTCAGCTGTTCACATCAGGTGGCTGAAATATTGGAGCTTCAGCTTCAGCATCAGTCCTTCCAATGAATATTCAGGAATGATTTCCTTTAAGATTGACTGGTTTGATTTCCTTGCTTTCCAAGGGACTCTCAAGAGTCTTCTCTAGCACCACAGTTCAAAAGCATCAATTCTTCTGCGCTCTGCCTTCCTTATTGTCCAGCTCTCACATCCATACATGACTGCTGTAAAGACCATAGCCTTGACTATATAGACCTTTGTCAGCAAAGTGATGTCTTTGGTTTTTAAACACACTGTCTAGGTTTGTTATAGCTTTGCTGCCAAGAAGCAGTCTTTTTCTAATTTCATGGCTGCAGTCACCAACCGCATGATTTTAGAGCCCAAGAACAGGAAATCTGTCACTGCTTCCACCTTTTCCCCTTCCGTTTGCCATGAAGTATCGGGACCAGATGCCATGATCTTAGTTTTTTAATATTGGGTTTTAGGCCGGGATTTTCACTGTCCTCCTTCACCCTCATCAAGAGGCTCTTTAGTTCCTCTTCGCTTTCTACCATTTGAGTGGTATCATCTGCATATCTGTGGTTTTTCTTGCTAAGGGAGATGCCAAGCGGAAGGCATCTGAGATGTAACTTTAACCATTTACAGAAGCATCTCCTTTTCCTTAAGTCATGAAACACACGACTCTCCCAAACCTTATTTCTTGCTCTCAAAATGCTGTGGGTGATAGCAGAATTGAATGACTACCTAATAACTACCATTTACCCATGGCAGAATAAGTGAACTGTTAACTTCATATTCAGAAGAATTTCTCCAGACTTGTCCAGTTGAGTTTACAAAAGAACAAACAGGGGCTTCCCTGGTGGTCCTGCTAAGCCCCTTCAGTCGTGTCCGACTCTCTGTGACCCCATAGATGGCAGCCCGCCAGGCTCCCCTGTCCCTGGGATTCTCCAGGCAAGAACACGAGTGGGTTACCATTTCCTTCTCCAATGCATGAAAGTGAAAAGTGAAAGGGAAGTCGCTCAGTCATGTCTGACCCTTAGTGATCCCATGGACTGCAACCTACCAGGCTCCTCCGTCCTTGGGAGTTTCCAGGCAAGAGTACTGGAGTGGAGTGCCATTGCCTTCTCCACCCTGGTGGTCCAGTGGTAAAGAATCCACCTGCCAATGCAGGAGACACAGATTTGATCCCTGGGCGGGAGAAGATCCCACATGCCGCAGGACAACTAAACCCATGGGTCACAACTACTGAGCCTGTGCTCTAGAGCCACGAGCTGCAGCTACTGAAGCCCATGTGCCCAGAGCCCCTGCTCCACAACACAAGAGAACCCCCTGCAGTAAGCACCCCATGTGCTGCAACCAGAGAACGCCCACACACAGCAACAAGACCCAGTGCAGACAAAAATAAACGAGTAAATAAATAAATCTTAAAAAAAAGAAGAGGATAATAATAATAAACCTTTAAAAAAAAGAAAAAAACAGACCTTAAACTGGTAGGTGCAAAACAAACGTACTGGCTAATATGAACCACGGTCATAGAAGTAGATCCTGATTTCGTACACAAATGGCTCCAACTGACATCTCAGTTGATGTCATGTGAATTAATCTTCTTCCTGTTTTTAGTTTCCTCTGGAAGCCTCTCAGGCAGGTCCTTTAGTGATGGAAACCAGTGGCTGGTCCAAGATTCTGTCCTATCTTCTAGAATCCTTACTGGAAAGAGCTTCTTTTCCCAGTAGTCCCAGCAGAAGCCCTGACGTTGAGATTCATCACGGTTCATACACTGATTCCCTAAACCAGTGGCTGCGGCCAGGCTTGGAGTTTAGAGTTTGGGGTGAGAGATGAAGCACATGAACTGAGATAGGGATGGGGTGGTATCCAACGAAAATATAAGTTCTCTTACAAGAAGAAAGGGAAGGATGTTGGACAAGCATAACAACAGATATCCACTAAGTAAAAGCAAAGAAAATTAAACAATTCTTGAAGATCAAATTTCATATAGTCTGAAATGCCTAAGATAGCCTCAACTGTCCCTAGTGTACAACCCCCACTTCAAATTTAAACACACACAGGACACACACACACACACACACACACACACTAATGTTTCTCCCTCATCCTTGTCAGGTACCATCTGCAGTGGGGAATTGTGGCCAAGCCTTTTGTCCCTGACCATGACAATTATAGGCTTCCCTGATGGCCCAGACAGTAAAGCATCTGCCTGAAATGCAGAAGACCTGAATTCAGTCCCCTGGTTGGAAAGATCCCCTGGAGAAGGGAACCGCAACCTACTCCGGTATTCTTTCCTGGAGAGGTCCATGGACAGAGGAACCTGACGGGCTGTAGTCCATGGGGTTGCAAAGAGTCAGACATGACTGGAAACTGAACAACAATAACACAGCAGACAAGACAACTTTTACTCCCATTTCCTGGTTTGTTTCCTATTAACAAGAATTTAATTTCAGGGTCGCCGGTGTGTGTTGAAAGACTGTTGCAAAATTCTTGACAACACAGTATTACCCCCAGAAACTGTAGTCCCACCGTTCACCATCTTCTCAGGCTGCCCAGGTAATCCATGGGTGTTAATTATTAAAACTAAAGTTTATTTTCTTTCACAAAAGTCATGCATGCATTTTCTGTCTCTTAACAGTATGTTATGTTAGTATGTTAGCTAACTGAAATACTCTCCTGATACAGAGTACCTAGAAATGCTATCCAAAATATAGCTTGTATCTTCTTACATGCATAATTGGATTCGTAAGGAAATTATTAGGGATCAGAAGCAAAGTGGAAACTAAATGCAGACTTTGAAGGATGCTTCAGGTGATGCCATTTCTATAGTAGTATGGTTTAGGATTTGATGCTCATGTGGGATGAGAGATAAAGCCTCGGATCCACACAGGGCAACGAGATCCTCTTGAAGGGCTTTCCCTCAGTAAAAAGCTGATGGAGGGTGAATCTGCCCCCAACACAGGAAAAGTACAAGAAGAGTGTCTCTCTTGGCCTGGGCTCTGGGTGGAAAAAGAAAGTCTCTCCAGATGATGGCCTCACCCTCACAGTGGTTGGGGGCTTGAACTTGTACTTCTGGCTTGCTCAGAAATGCCCTAACTGAAATATTACCATAAAACATGCCCAAAGACCAGTGAGAGCTCTGGGATACCCAAGAAAAGCAAGTATATTGTCATTTGACTTTGGCCGATGGAATCCCCATAGGCAAAGTCCTTATGAGCTCAAGAGATGAGGATTACAAATGTGGGGAGACAAGCAATCCATGCTCATTGTAGAAAGCTTGGAAAACACCAAAAAGCAAAAAGAAAAAGAAAAACCTCACATTTCCCCACCCCCACCTCAAGACAGTCTCGTCTCTTCTACCTGTTGTTTTACTCAGTGGAAACCTCATAGAACATACAGAGGTACGTGACAGATTCACAGATGGAAGATGATATGAAGAGAGAGATTTGACAGTATATGGTCTCTAACCACTGGGTGGTTTAATTGCTTTTCCAATGTAAAAAAAAATCTCATTACTCAGATCATTGAATATGAATTTCAAAGAGATACATAAATCACTAAGATTCTCGGGAGGAAATGAGCCATTCTGCACTTCCATGCATCTCTGCATTTGCAGAGGAGGAAGAGACTCATTTAGTAATTCTCCCCATACTGAGTTCCCACTGTAAAACAGTTTAACAGTTCTTAGCAAGTGCTAGATCAAAACAGTCTTTATTGTTTTGAGTGGTTGTAAGACAAGCATCTGATCTGAGGTGAGAAGTATGTTACTGGAAAAATAGTTTAATCTCCTCTAATTTATTCAAGGTCCTTAGAACCAACTGATGATCTTTGAACATTGATGGCAGATTGCAGGAAAGCACTTCTAGGTATTTGAAATCCCAGTAAATTCTGTGTGTGGAGGTTCTGCCTGGGATCTTAGAGATCATTGTGTAGGTGAGGAAACTGAGGCCTGGAGAGGTTGAATTGTCCAGGGTATCAGTGCTGGTTAGTCGGGAGGCTTTTATTTATTTATTTTTATTTGACTACTCAGCTTTTGCAATCTCAGTTTCCCAGCCAGGCACTGAACCTAGGCCAGGGCAGTGAAAGCAGCAAATCCACTAGACCACCACGGAGCTCCCAAGACTCTTTGTTTAGAGTCTAGTACTTTTTGCACTAGCAGGGTACTTCTCATGTTTATTTGTGTAGTTTCACAAACAAATGCTAACCATCTCGATACTACTATTGACAACCTCCCTCTTTAATCAAGAGGCGTGGGGTGGCAGGAAAACTAGCATATTTTTGGAAGGCTCCCCAGAATGAAAGGCAAGGCATCCAGAAAGATTCTGGGTTAGGAACCAAAAACTCAGATGCCCACAGGAGCCAGACAAAGTATGTAAATAGTTGAAGTAATTGCTTATCATAGCTGTTTAAGCATACAGACATGATATTATGTGAACTTCTGGTATTTCATGAGGAGCTAAAAATCTGAATGTTTACGTGTTATTTCTGAATTTTTAATTGTTGAATACCAGTTTTTTTTAGTAGATTAAATACTGTACAGATTCAGTATATATTTGGAAATCTTAATGCACTGCTAATTTGCAAAAGGTGCCTGCGAGAGTTGTGTATGTTTTTAAGACCATTTTTTAATTCCTGTTTTCTCTCTGTATGTATACAAGAGTATATGTGTGTGTGTTTGTATGTTTATGAGTATATGCATATGTGTGTTTATGTATGTGTATGTATTTGTGTATATAATATGAAACTGTTTTTATATATATAAATAGACTCACACTGTCTATTCTATTAGGAAACTTGCTTCCTTAGTGTATCTTGGGCATCTTTTCTTGTCAGTATGGAGCAATTTACCTCATTCCTTTTAATGGCTACAGGGTTTGCACTGCATAATTATCCCATGGTATGACCAACCGTCCTCTGGTATAATGAAGCGAAAAACGTTATCCTTGGTTTTTCATAATTAGCGATTTTGCTGCATTAATGCTTTTGTATCTGTATTGTGCAATTGGGCAAGATTATCTGTGGAATAAATTCTTAAAAGTTGGATTATCAGATCACAGGGTATGAACTTTTAAGCTATGCTACTTATTCCTACATTGCTCTTCAAACATCTGTGTGAGTTTATACTAATACCATACTGTGTGAGTTCCTCTTTCCTGGAAATTCTTACATAAGTTTCCCCCATCTTTTGTCTATTTGGGCATTTCTGTTCTACTCCCATCTATGATTCAAATATATGTAACTGCTCAGGCCTTGGATTCAGTTTCATTGTATGAATAGCAGGGCAGTTTCTTCCCTGAAGAGTGCTCACCTTGGCTTGCCCCACAGGCATCACCCCAGAATCCAGGGAATAGATGAATCCTTGCCTGGAACAGCCTCTGATGTAGTCAGATTTGCCTTAACTCTTCAGTAATGTACTGACTTCTTTTACTTGGAATATATTTCTACATTTTGAGAACAGTATTATTCCCACACCTGTCCCCCGCACCCCCCCNCCTGTCCCCCGCCCCCCCCCCCCCGCCACTCCCTCCACACACAGATTCATATTATCTTGAATATATGGTCAGGAAATATTCTGTTAGCACCAAAGATGGAAAACCTAGTATTTAGACATTTGCAGCTAAAGAAGGCTTCTAGAGGTTTCAGCTGCATGTGGGCCTCCTCTGGCTCCTTGTGGTTGACCAGGTCTTTCTTTCCCCAGGACTCTTCTCAGGGGAGCTCCCAGAATGTACCCAGGAGCTGATGATTGACGTCACCAAGAGCTACTACCAGAAGTTTTTGCCGTTGACACAGGTCTAATGTCTCTGCCTTGTGTCTCGAATTCGCTTGAGCGCTAAGATGAACTTGGGGACAAAGTGAGCCAGACAGCATCTACAAAGAGCTCGTGTGTCTTTGACACCTCCCACCCTCTTTCTTTTTTTTTTTTTTTGGTTTCATTCTTTAGAATTTCTCAGTCCTCCCAGGCTCTAAGCTCTTAAGACTTTAATAACAGAACAACTGAAGGGTTGTCTCCAAATGCTGTGCTTAAACTGTCTCTATTCACTGTCACTCTGTACCATGATGTGGGGAGCACAGACTCATCTGTTCCCAGCACTCCCACCCTTGGCCCTGTGGACAGCTGGATGGAACAGGGCACTCTGTCCCAGCAGGGAGGTTGCGTGTGGCCCGTGGCCATGAGCCGCCACAGTGAGCACCACTCGCAGGGGTCACTGTTGGCATCCCTGTTGCTCATGCAGTTGGCCAGTTGCCACATGCAACTGCTTGTCATCTGCAAAAAAAACCACTTGCCACTTTTCAGAGCCCAGATTCCTCTTGGCTACTAAAACTTGAAGGGGGGGGTGGTTAATATTTCTCTTCTTTCCAAAATAACCTGATCATCTTAATTCGGGGTGAATAATTAAAGACTTTCTAGCATTCTATTCTAGGGCCTTGGCTTTCACTAAAAGCTTAGTGAAAGCATCCAGAAAGCATCCCTTAGCATCCAGATTTTATTTTTGCAGAGTCCCAGGTTTAAGTCTCCCATGTGGATGGACTAGACTGGCAGCCATTCCTTGTCTCATGTTATTTAGGAGCAGCAGTGTATGCCTTATTTCACTGGAGATGTAGCATTTGTGACACTTGCTCCCTGGCCTGGAACCATTCTAACCACACTACATTTGCCATAAACCTCACAGTTCAGACTGAAATATCTATACTTGGGCCCAGTCTCATATGTACATGGGGGCCTCCTAAAATCATTCTGAGGGCATGGAACCCCGAGGCGTAGACAGTTGCCACTGCTGTCCATATGTTCTAGGTAATAGCTCAGCCCTTCCCATTCTGCTCTAGTAGGAGGACTTAGAAGTGAGGGCCTGAGAAGGCTGGCCTTGCTTGATGCTCTAGTGCTGCTGTGAATGGGTGGGACAGTTCAGCCTCAAAGGTTAGAAACCAGCAGCGGCTGTCTTGACTTAACATCCGGTCTGGGGTTTGCAAAAAGAACTGTATGTAGTC
This sequence comes from Redunca redunca, assembly GCA_006410935.1. Lineage (NCBI taxonomy): Eukaryota > Metazoa > Chordata > Mammalia > Artiodactyla > Bovidae > Redunca > Redunca redunca. The sequence goes on along the minus strand of SJYQ01003679.1, from coordinate 55,754 downwards.
ATCTTTGCTAGTTCAATGTAAAACTGCTTTCTGGTTTCTTATTTTTTATGTTTGTACATTAAAGACGTGACACATGAAACAAGTCAGTTGAATATGATCACTGTTCACCTCCAGCAATGGTGACCTGTCTTCCTTGGTCACCTCACTGTGTCCCTGGTGTCCTCCTACAGACTTTATAGTCACTTGCCTACTTAGAGCTTACACCAGCCCTATAAGCCGGATGTTTTCGCCACTTTACTGGTGAGGATAAAAACTCAAAAATGTTAGATAACTTGGTCTGATTGGCATGGTGAAGGAGTCACACTCGTGTGTTTGGCTCCACAGCCCACGCTCTTAAGCTCTGCCCCGGTGAGATGGGACAGTCCACTGCGTCCTGTCTCATGCCAGCAGTCTGTGATGGTTGCAGCTTTTTGGGGAGCCATATACCCCAGCTCCCTTCTCTTTTTGGACCACCGGAAAGGATCTTGGAGTTGGCAGAGCTTAGATGTGCCCTTGGCTAACCTCTTGCTCCCGAGAGAAATTTTCCAGGGTGTGTCCGATAGATTCCCTTCCATTGCGTGTTTGAATATCTCCAAAAGGAAGCTTGCCACTTGATGTGACTAACTGTCCATTTTCTTCTTTCATTTACTTATTTTATAACTGACATGATTTTTTGACTATCCATTTTGTTGATGAACAACCAAAATTAAGAGAAAGTGGGGTGTTTATTTTCCTGAGCCTTTTAAAAATCTTTAGGTAATTTTAGCTGTTGTCGTTAACTCGATAAGTTATGTCCAACTTCTTTGCAGCCCCATGGACTATAGCCCACCAGGCTTCTCTTGTCCATGGGATTTCCCAGGCAAGAATACTGGAGGGGGTTACCATTTCCTTCTCCAACGAACCTTCTTTCTCTTCCTGACCCAGGGATTGAACCCGGATCTCCTGCATTGCAGGTGGATTCCTTACTGCTGAGCCCCTAGGGAAGCTCAAGTAATTTGAGTACACAATTCCAAAAATCCTATCCAGTTACTAAAGAAAGGACATACAATGTAATAGATTTTGCCGATCCAGAATCCAGTCCTATGCTCTACTTCCCACAGGCAACCGCTCAGAATAATTTTCAGTCCGTTGTACCATTAGTCTGTTCTTGACATGAACAGATACACACGTCCACACCAGCCTCTGTATTCATGCGGATGTGCTATCCCACATCTTTCTCCTTTTACTTAACAATATGTCTTAGAGATTGTTCCATTTTGGCACATACAGATGATAAAAATAGCAATTATTAACATATATGTTGTTTACCGTGTATCACGTACTCTTCTGAGTTCTTTCTTTTGGCTCTGCCTGGCCTTGATTGCAGCACACATGTGGGATCTTCAGTCTTCGTTGCAGCATGTGTGGTTTTTAGTTGCAGCATGTGAACTCTCAGTTGTGGCATGTGGGATCTCGTAGTTCCCTGACCAGGAATTGAACTGAGGCACCATGCATTGGAAGCTTGGAGTCTTAGCCACTGGACCACCCAGGAAATCTCCCTCTTTTGAGTTCTTTACCTTTATTGATGCCTTTAATCCTCACAGTATCTATGAGATAGGTCCAGTTTTTCTCCCTAAGGAGCAAATTTCTACATCTACAATGGTGAATTTAGGCATTCTGGCCCTAGAGCTCATACTTTTAATCATTATGCAGAATCCTTCCATGTTCTAATAACTTTTACAAGTGAAAGTGAAAATTGCTCAGTCGTGTCCAGCTCTTTGCCACCCCATGGACTATACAATCCATGGAACTCTCCAGACCAGAACACTGCAGTGGGTAGCTTATCCCTTCTCCAGTGGATCTTCCCATCCCAGGAATCGAACCGGGGTCTCCTGCATTGCAGGCAGATTCTTTACCAACTGAGCTATCAGGAAGCCCAGTACCTTTCATTGCCCCATATGGAGTCATTTGGCCAGCATTTGCTGCACAGAAAGCATTTCAGGCAGGCAAGGAAAAAAGGGTTGGGACTGGGTATTGTTGACCCATCTGGCAATGTCTGCCATAGGCAGGAAGCCTAGTGCCCCCTCTGAGAAGATGGTCTCCTGGCTCTGGGCCCTATTGTAGCTACAACTGTGTTCTGACTAGTTAAATGGGAGCTGGTTTCTTGCAAGAATTGTCCTGCTTGCGGCCATTAGATGGTGTCTTACAGTTCTGTAGCACAAGTTAGCAAGCTATAAAAGAATATACAAACTAGATTAGACAAAAATTGAATTTGAACGCTTTGTTGCAAGTGGAAGAAATCCAGCTTGAATCAATTTAAGCAAAAAGGGGGGTTTATTGACTTACACAACAAATCATGGAAAGGACCAGCTTGAGAAGCAATGTATTGTGAACCCTGGGCAAGTTATTTAATCTCTCTGTGGTTTCTCATCATAGACTATACAGTGGGGATCCACAGAGTTGGAATGGATTAACTGAGGTTTTTACTACCTCAGTTAATGGATTAACTGTAGTATTTACTACGTGTAAACAGTAGGGGCAATTCCTGGTGCTTAGAAGCACTCTGTAAGTGATCAGCTATCATTGTAGGGACAACCCTATCCAGAGATACAGGGCTCTATGCTTTTATATCTTTTTCATCTTTACATTAGTAGAGGTATAGACTGCACTGTGGTAACAAAGAAACCATCAAAATACAGAAGACTATTTGAATATGAGAGAGAAGGTAATTTCCCTGACCTAACAGTGCAGGGATAGGCAAGTGGTCCAGCAGAGGTAGGTGGCTGGGCTCCACGATGTCATCAGGCACTCAGGCTCCTACTTTTTTGTCACATGACCACATGTAACTGCACAGGAGGCGTAAATTTAGTGTCTAGCTGGGCAGCCAAAACTCAGAGGAAAAAGGTTCTGGTAGTAGGGGAGGGAGAGAGTGGACCTTGAGAGTCAGCAGGCAGACTCTCCAGGCCTGTGTGTTGGTTCCTTTTCTCTTGCTGCAGATGGTCTTGCTCTACACATTAGGGCACGTGGCAGCTGACAGACCCAGACTTGCATCCTCCCAGCTTGGAGTTCTAATTTGGACAGTTCCAAAGAAATTTTCTAATTGGGCTGTCGTGAGCCCCCTGTGGCCAAGAGTGTATGGCCCTATAATTGACCTGATCTGGGTCATGACCTTTCCCCCATCCTCACCATTACAGAGAAACAGCAAAGCATATTTCCAAAACAAGGTGCTGGCAAGACAAAACACTAGCTACTATAAATAGTAAGTGAGTGTTTAATTATGGACTGATACTGCTTTAAAGGTGTTGACACTCGTGTGTATCCAAGGAAAAGCCAGCTGGACTCTGTCTCCATGGTGGCTCTCACCCCAGGGGCAATCTGTCACCAGGCACATTTTTTAACCCCAGAGAAAAATGTCTCTTTGTCCTCAGAATACTCTCAGAAGAGCGGGCAGGTGGAAGAGACCTGGGTTGGGACGCTTTCCATTTGACTTAGGGCAGAGAGGGGATTATCAGCTCATGTAGCTGACGAGGCCAAGTCTAGAGCTGCCATTGAGCTGGATCCCAGGACTCAGGACTCAAAGGGTCACCAGGGACCTGACTCTCTTCAGCTCTTGACTCTGCTTTTCTTTGAGTTGGCTTCATTCTCCAGGCTTCACAATGTGACCCTGTAGCTCCAGCTATTGGTAGAAAGAGCTCTCCTTCTCCGATAAGCCCGTGGACCTGACTATCACTAGCTCAGGATGGAAGTGTCCAGCCTCAGGTAACCACTGTGGTCAGGAAGGTGGAATTCACTGATTGGCTGGGCCCAGGGCACATACTCATTGGGAGCTGGTACTTGGTGGCTGTATTTTATCAGAACAGGAGATGAATGGGTCTGGGCCGGAAAGATTCTGAGGTGTCTAAGATATTCAGACCTTTTCCCCTTCTCCAGATTTCTTTCTTGCCCAGCCTTACCTCCTGTCCAGTCTCTCATTACTCTTGGTCTTGGGAAGTACTTCCTGAGGGGTATCTGAGCCTGAACTGGGGGCACAGTTGCTTAGCTAAAGTGGAGTGTTCAAGAAAGAGCCATTTGGAGGATGCTCCTCTGCCTGGAGGGGCTTCCCAGGTGGCTCAGTGGTAAAGAATCCTCCTGCCAATGCAGGAGATACAGGTTTGATTTCTGTGTCAGGAAGATGCTCTAGAGGAGGAAATGACAGCCCACTCCAGTATTCTTGCCTGGAAAATCCCACGGACAGAGGAGTCTGGCAGGCTACAGTCCATGGGGTTACAAGAGTCGGACATGACTTAGCGATTGAGCAAGTACACACTTCTGCCAGAAACTGCTTCCCCGTGCACCTTACGAAGGGGCCTTTTTCAGAGTCTAGGTGGAATTTTAATTACATGCCCGTGCTCTTGTCTGAACCCACACTAGCTGTGAACTCCTGAGGAGCTGAGCCTGTGGTTTTCCAGCACATGGGGTGATTACCTGGATTTGAGTCCCCCTACCTCTGGTCCCCACCCCACCCCAGATAAGTCTCATGTTGCAGGATCCTGGGTGCAGGGAACAAGGTTGAATGATTGACTTATGAGCCTTCTGTTGGCCAATTCTGTTTCACATGGCTGCACAAGGCCCTTGTGGTTTGTTGCGGTCTGTGGCAGGTTCTGAGTTAGTCACTTCTGCATGAGCCAGTTCACTCAGAGCTGAGACCACGGTTACTTTCTTAGTCACTTGGGCCCATCTGGGTGATAACAGACTTGGAAATGAATCAGACAAACATTGCTGCTATTTTCCACATCCTTGGAAATTTCTCAGCTTTAAAGCAGGGATCTTGGTGGCTTGGGAAGCTTTCCTTGGTGTCTGGATCTGGCTGGTGAGCCCACAGGGTGTCCAGAACATGTAGCTCCAGTCTTATTCTGACTCGCCCTCAGCCGTTTGCCAGGACAGATTGCATCTAACAAAGCTGAGTGGTTGTGCTGGGTGGTCACATCAAGCTGGCTGGTCTCCTAATGGTAGCTGCTGTAGGGGTGTAAGGCCCCTGTAATGGCAACAGCAGTGTTAGAACAGTGTGTTCAGAGGTGTGGTTATTTCAAAACAGGTGTCGGCAAAATGTCCTGCCAACGTGGACCAGTTCCCATAAGTCCATAGTCACTGAAATGCTTCTAGAGCCCCAGTGATGGACTGTGCTTTTGTGCTTTTGTTGCCCTTTAGGGCTGGGGGCAGGGAGGGGGGCCTGACCACATGCTGCAACACTCATTTATTCATTGAACAAATACTCACTGAGCCGCAACTGAGTGCCAGGCGCTGGCCTAGTGAAGAATAAGACAGAGCCAGTCCCTGCCTGTAGGGATCTTATAGCTTAGCCCAGTAAACAACAGTTCTCCAGTGGAAGCCTGAGGGGTTCTTCTTGAGGGTCACCATAGTGATGAAGTGTGGGTGTTGGGGGCAGATTGAATCCCAGCCCTGCTGTTCTCTAACCATGTGAATTTGGGCTAGTTATCTCACCCTGTGGAAACTCATATTTCTCATCCTTAAAATGGGGAAGATTCATAGGGGTCATTATGATTAAATGCGTTCATACATGTGACTCATGCGTAGGGACTCAGGGTGTGCACTCAGTAAATGATAGTTATAACTAGTATTATTAGAAATGATACATCTTATAGTATATGGGTGTGCCACACTAGTTGTGTCCAACTCTTTGCAACTCCATGGACTATAGCCTGCCAGGTTCCCCTCTCCGTGGATTCTCCAGGCAAGAATACTGGAATGGGTTGCCATCCCCTCCTCTGGGGGATCTTCCTGACCTGGTGATCTTATGTCCTGGCCTCTTTTATATGTCTTACACTATTATTAGGAAGTGAACCCTTTATAGTATAAGGTACAGCATTCCTATATATTTTTAAAAATTTAAAGTGAAATTAAGACCATCTTTCCATATCATCTTTCCCTTCATCACAAAGAAAAGGTGGGGCAAAGAAATCACCCTCCTTGCTTTGTATCTGGGGTGTCAGGCACTTGTTAGAAAACCTTTACTCCTCCCAACTGTCAAAAAAAGTAGGGATTTTTACAACCCATCATACAGTGTCAAGGAGGCCAATCTTAAGAGAGGTTAGGTAAGTTTGCCCAGTGTCACACAGCTAATAAATGGCTGTGCTGGAATCAAAGCCAAGTCTTATCTGGCTGCAAAGTCCATGTTTTATGCAGCAAAGCACTTACCCTGAGGACTGCACTTGCTGCTCTGTTGGTTAGTCCCTTGCTTTCCTGAAGTTTCTGCTGCATGTTGGCCACACCCATTCTCAATATACACTCTGACCTGGATCTTGAAGTGAGAAGAGGTGGCCCAGGACATCCTACTTCCCCAAGGAGACTTAACAGCTTGTTCTGTACCTCCAAGGCCATTGGATATCAGGCAGATGGTTGTGCATATGAAAATCATTCAAGAAAGAGACACAGGAATGGAGTTCACTCCTCTCTGACTTTGATCCTAAGTCTGAAGCCCGTGTGGGTTTTCTTGGCCCTGCCAATTTTTCTTTAGCTACATTCATCTCAGCCTTTCATATCTGCTGGTTGGACTTTCTGGTTTTCGATGGAAGTAGCAAGAGGCTTCCCTGGTAGGTCAGAGGTTAAAGCATCTGCCTGCAATGCCGGAGACCTGGGTTCGATCCCTGGGTGGGGAAGATCCTCTGGAGAAGGAAATGGCAACCCACTCCAGTATTCTTACCTGGAGAATCCCATGGACGGAGGAGTCTGGTGGGCTACAGTCCACGGGGTCGCAAAGAGTCGGACACGACTGAGCTACTTCACTTTCACTTTCAGCAAGAGGCTGAGGAAACAGTATGACCAGAGGGGAGGGGAGAAGTATGGAAATTCGAGAGGCCCAGGAACTGGAAAGTCCTGTTGAAGACTCCAAGCTCCCTGGGATTAGGTACAGGTTCTTTTTATTTCAGTAATAATAACAACATTATTCTAAGAGATTCCTCTTAGAATTCCTCCATGAAAACCTTAGGAGATAGGCATGTCTTCTCCTAGATAGAATCTGGGAGAAGGGCCCCGTAACCATCCCTGTTTTATAGACCTGGAAATTGAGGCAGAGAGAAGTTCAGTGACTTGCTGAAATCACATGGTGTTTGAACCCAGGGTTTCTTCAGACCGTGAGTTTAACCAGCATGTCATATTGCTTTTTGGTAGGAGTGAATGAGTGAGCTAGTGAACCAAAGGAGTCTGGGATTCAGTTCTTTTTAAAATAAAGTTATTTATGTATTTTTGAGCTGTGCTGTGTCTGTTACTATGCACGCGCTTTTCTCTAGTTTCGAAGAGCAGGGTATCTACTCTTTGTTGCAGTGCTCAGGCTTCTCATTTCAGTGGCTTCTCTCATTGCAGAGCATGGTCTCTAGGGCACACGTGCTCAGTAGTTCCGGTTCCTGGGCTTTAGAGCACAGGCTCAATAGCTGCGGTACACAATCTTAGTTGCTCCGAGGCATGGGGGATCTTCCTGGACCAAGGGTTGTCTCGGTGCCAGTGTCTCATGCATTGACAGGCAGATTCTTTACCGCTGAGCCACCAGGGAAGCCCTGGGATTTGGTTCTTGCCAGAACAACAAGCCCCTGAGAGGCAGTGTGCCAACAGTGTGCTTTGGAGTCAGCAGAATTGAGTTGGAATTCAAGCTTGCTACCTCCTGGCTGCATGACCTTAGGCAAGTAACCTGATGTAGAAGTGCTCATTTCCTTATCTTTAGGTGGGAAAAGTAATCTTTTCTCCTAGGGTCTTTGTGTGATTAAATGAAATCATCTCTATAAAGCTCTTAGCCCTGTGCCTGGAATATAGTAAGTCCATAAAGGCTCACTGTTAGTGTTACTATTACTGATACCATGCAGATAGATTGTATTAACATTGCACAGTTGCAGCTATATAAATTTGAATCTCCATGTTGATAAGGACTAGAAGGGAATATGAAAACAGTTGTTTAATGGATGGCTGAAAGGGAATTAAAGTTTCTTCAGTGCTTTGTAAATTTTTTAGTAAGTGTTCCTGAATGAAATAAATAAAACATACATGCAGTGGGTGCTCAACAGGCCTTTGCATGTATGAATGAAAAACACTTTTTAAATAAAAAAAAAAAATTTTTTTTTGACCATGCCCTGAAGCTTTTGGGATCCTAGTTCCCCAACCAGGGATTGAACCTGTGCCCTTGGCAGTGAAAGCTGGGAGTCCCAGTCATTGGACCGCCAGGGAATTCCGTAATTTTTTTTTTTAATTGGTTGAATCTGTTGCTTAAAAATGTAAGATAGTGGATACCCTTGGGGGGTTTATTACTGAAAGGGGGCCTGTGCAGGAAAGAGTGAACACTGCTGGCCTGTGGTGATAACCCTGTACATGCTGAATTTACTGCTACGGGTTTGAGTACATTTGCAATGAGGAAAAAAAAGAGAAGTTTTTAACAAATGGCTTTGTATTTTGTGGCCATTGTATCTGGAGATATGATAAAATTGATTTATGATGTTACATGCTTGTAATTTCATAAATGCTAGTGGAGCCATCTCAAACATGCACATTTTAAATTAAGAAGGTATTGGTGGGGTATAGCTTCCTTGCTTTTCCTATCCATAGGTAGGTTGGAATTTAAATTCTTTGGGTTTTAGAACCAGAACAAGTCTCCATACCTGATGATTTTTGCTATGATTTGTGTCTGTTGGAACCTCTGGAAAGAGGGTGACAACATAAGAAGAGAGGCACTCTCTGAATAGAAATACACATTTGGATTTTGAAAAAGCAATTAGTTAAGTTTCTGATTGGCCCTTGTTGAAATCAGATGTCTGACCCTTAGAGGTTGATGATTGTCGAGTCTGATATGCATGTTTTTGAGTGGGTCAGTTTGGACTCTGAGACTGACAAAAGGGGTACCATGCTGTCTGGCACTGCAGCACGCCTTTGTTACTGCTGAAGAAAAGTACCTGGCTTGATTGGAATCCCTAGTTCACTGACCCTCGTTGCCTGGACCTCACTCTAAGCTGAACCCTAACACTGGCTGTCAGTACACTCTTTCAGCTTCCCAAGGAGCAGTGCTGAACTGAAAGCAGACCCAGGCTCCATGGGCAGAGCTCAGTCAGACTCTGGGACCACTGGAGATTTAGGACCCCTCTCTGGAGCCCTAAATGATGACAGCATACATCGTGGATGCTGGCTGTACCAACTGGGTCACATACAAATGCCCACAGGAAAGAGCCATTCTTTGACGGGACCGTCTAAAATCAAGCTGCTAATCAGCTCTTTTATGTCTGATGCAGAGGCTGATTGCATCCTGACTTATGATCCCTGCCAAAACCTGCAAGTTGGAGGAGGGCACATCACAGGGACTCTGACCGCCGGCCGCCTCCTGCTTTTGACATATCAGATTCTGGGCCTTCCCTGAGGGTGGCTCGATGTGTGCTCAGCCTCCTGGGTGAGCCGCAACTTTACTACCACGGGTTGATAGGCTTACTCCGCCTCCTCACTTTGCCCTCTGTACACACACCTTGTAAGGCAAAGTGACTACTCTGGTGTAGCTGTCTCTGGAAAAGGACTGATCTGTTCTAGGCTGTCTCTGGGGAAAAGGGGTGGAAGGTTATATGCTGCTAAGTCACTTCCGTCATGTCCGACTCTGTGTGACCCCATAGACGGCAGCCCACCAGGCTCCCCCGTCCCTGGGATTCTCCAGGAAGGTTATATAAACCCACTGTAAAGATTTTTACATTCAGGACTTCATCCTCTATTAGTGTGCTAGGACTGCAATAACAAAATAGCACAGACTGGATGGCTTAAAAAATATAAATGTATTTTCTCACAGTCCTAGAGGCTAGAAGTCCAAGAGCAAGCAGTTGGCACGTTTCTCCTAAGGCCTGTCTCCTAGGCCTGCACCTGGCAGCCTTCTCACTGTATCTTTATATGGTTGCCCCTCTGTCTGAATGTCTGTGTCTTAATCTCTTCTTATAAGAACACCAGTCATATTGGATGGGCCCACCCATTTTACTTTAATCACCTCTTTGAAGCCATATCTCCAAATACAGTCACCTTCTGTACTGGATGTTAGGACTTCAGCATATAATTTGGGGAAAACACAGTTCAGCCCATAACATATCCTGATCAATTCCTGAATATTTTTCCAGTTAAATTATATTAAAATATTTATCTGTAAAATTATTCCCATGTCTCTTGCACACAGCCCTTCTGGATGAAAGGCCTGGATGAGAATAAAAGATTATTGAAAAAATGTCAGGTTAGTATTGCTGATCAAAAGCCTGGCACCCAGGGAGCTTTGAGGGCAGGGAGAGCATTTATGATCTTCATTTCTCAGAAATATTCTGGAAACTTTCCCCTTTTCCTGAAGGAAAGCTCCCAGTGCCATCAGCTGGAAGACTGACCCTCAGCTGGCATCTGGGTTCTTGAATTTCAGGAGAGTTCTCACCATTCCCTAAATGATAGGAGTTGCTTACTGAATTTAAACTGTGTAAACAGTGTGGTTTATGCTGCATGCCTGCTTTCCTTCCAGGAATGTAGAATTTTGGTGTGTTACAGGCAGAGGGTGCCTGTGTGACCAAGCCCCAGAAAAGCTCTGGGCTGGAGTCTGATGAGCTTCTCTGGTCGATAACATTTCACACATGCTGTCACACTCATTGCTGGAGGAATTAAGTGTGTCCTGTGTGACCGACTCCACTGGGAGAAGACTGGGAAGCTTGTGCCTGGTTTCCTCTGGAGTTTGCTCTATGCACCTTTCCCTTGGCTGAGGTTGCTTTATAACCTTTCACTGTAATAAATCCTAGCCATCTATGAGTAGGACTATATGCTGAGTCCCGTAGGGGGATGGTCTTGGGGCCCCCCAACACAGGGCACAAGGGGGACTTACGGGGTTGTCGGTCATGTACTCTTTCTCAGTCTGGGTGCTGCTTACATGAGGTGTACTCATTTTGTGAAAATTCACTGAGCTGTCCAATTAACAGATGTATACTTTTTTGGTACATAGATTCAACTTTATAAAAAGATAAAACTATTACACACCACAGGGATTAAAAAATAATAATTTTAAAAAACAACTTCCTTTTATTTATAAAGCATTTTAGTCACTCCTTTTGGCCAAGCATTGTGCTGAGAGCTTGGGACATGGGGTAGGAAAGATGTCTTCATTGCCTCTGAGTTTATTGGGAGTTATGTAAAGAGATAACTGTGATATGACTTTTGCTGACTCCTAGCAAAGACATCATAGGATGCTGGGCTTACAACTTGAGTGATTCTCAGGGTTGCCACTTAAGTATCTATGGAAGCCAGACAGGCAAAGGGACAAAGGAGGGTTAGCAGGGAACTCTGACAAACTGGGAAGGTATGTTAAGTAAGCCTAGAGTTGCGACAGCTAATAGTTTTTTCTTAAGGAAAAGCCACAAAGCTGAATTTTTATGTGAGCTCTCTTGATTTTTCAGCCGTGTATATGAATCCAAATTTTAAAAAGTGAAAGACCAAACAAAACACCTCTGCAGCCAAATTTGATCTTGGCTTACCAGTTTGCCAGGCATTCGGCCAACCTGTCATCTTTCCCTCTTACAAAACAATTGAGGGTCCACTATTTTAGGCACTGGGAAATAGAGCAGTGAGCCAGCCAGACAATTTTCTTGCAGAATGACCCTGGCAGGGGTGGTGGGGTTCTGGTACTGTACTTCTCAAACTTCAATATGTGTGGGAATCGCTGGGTAGATTCTGAATTGGGGGATTCTGCGTTGAGGCCTGAAGCATTGTCTAACAAGCTCCCAGGTGTTGGTGATGCTGGTGGCCCCTGCTGTTATTTGAAGAAGAGTAGGGGGTTTGTCTCGAAGATGCGTTTGCCTGGCAAGCATCCTCTTTATACTTCGATTTTCGTTTATGGGGTGATTTGGAAGAGAGCTGGTGACTTCCGGGGCGGATAGTAGGGCTCCCCCATGCTGTCTCTCATTCTAGCTCTCTATTCTCAGTTTATAATCTAGAAGGCGAGGTGGGAATGGAGGAAGGTGCTGGGAAAAGCTTCCGGGAGAGGTCCTCGCGGAGAAACCCTGAACTCCCCTTCTTCTGGGGCGGGGTCTCAGCAACCCCGCACCAGCTACGGTTTCCCAGGCATCCCACGTGTCTTCCGTCCGCCATCCCTGCCAATCAAGCTCCTCCCAGGGCCTGGGTGAGAGTTTAAAGGCGGCTGCAGTGCCGAGCGCTCCCAGAGTGCCGCGCGGCGGGCGGGTTTGGATTTTAAATCCCCGCGGCCAATCAGTAGCGCGTAGGCTCTTGTAACGTTCCCGGCGCCGCGTTTGAATTCGAGGAGAGGCAGAGCAGTGCCAAGCCTCTGCCTAGACCCTGCTAGGTCCGCTTAGCAACTCCGGGAACATGAGTGCGGCGGCAACTGCAGGGAAGGTGGGGCGGGCACCAGCCGACCCAGGGAAAGCGCCCGGAGTTGCAGCTCCCGGGGCTCCGACGGCCGCCCCCCCGGCGAAAGAGATTCCGGAGGTCCTAGTGGATCCTCGCAGCCGGCGGCGCTATCTACGGGGTCGCTTTCTGGGGAAGGGTGGCTTTGCCAAGTGCTTTGAGATCTCGGATGCGGACACTAAGGAGGTGTTCGCGGGCAAGATCGTGCCTAAGTCGCTGTTGCTCAAACCGCACCAAAAGGAGAAGATGTCCATGGAGATATCCATTCACCGCAGCCTCGCTCACCAGCACGTCGTCGGCTTCCACGGCTTTTTCGAAGACAACGACTTCGTGTTCGTGGTGTTGGAGCTCTGCCGCCGGAGGGTGAGTGTCGCTGCTGGGGAACTGGAACTGCCCTGGGGGCAGGGGTTGGGGCGCTGGGAACCGGAGCTGCTGGGGAAGGGGCGCCCCGGGCCTCAGAGCTGCTAGGGAAGAGGTGCTGGGAACCTGGAACTGGAAATAGAGAAAGTCTTGGGGAGAGAGAAGGTTCTCGGCACTTGGGGCCTCTAGGGAAGGCGGCTTCTGGACGCTAGGAGCTGGGCGGATTGGGGGAGGTGCGGGAGAACCTTGCTTATGGACGCCAGGGCTTCCGGAGTTGCTAGGTAAGGGATATTGCGGACCCTCACTTTCCCGAGTAGGGTTGGGTCAGGCAGAGGGTAGTTGGAGCCAGACTTCGGAGCTTCCGGGGGAGGGGAGGGGCAGGAAAGGGACCTGTTGCTGCCAAGAGTTCCGGGACCGGGATACTGGGGTCTCTGAGCTTCCGGAGTGATCTGAGAGAGGGGTCCCAGGTAAGGGTTTTGGGAGGGAGCCAGTGGGAGAGGGTTGCTATGAACTGTTGCAGCCTGGTTTGGGGGGGAGTCTGGATCGCAGTTGTCCTGACGAAGAAATGGGTAGTAGGGTCCTGGCTGCCTTTACCTAATGACCCCCCCCTCCCTGCCTTGGGTCTGAGCACCGGCTTCCATTTCTCTTTCCCTCCTGCTCCCAGTCTCTCCTGGAGCTGCACAAGCGAAGGAAAGCTCTCACGGAGCCGGAGGCCCGCTACTACCTGCGGCAGATCGTCCTGGGCTGCCAGTACCTGCACGGAAACCGCGTTATTCACAGAGACCTCAAGCTGGGCAATCTCTTCCTGAACGAGGATCTGGAGGTGAAAATAGGTAAGGAGCTGGGACTGCAAGGGCATTTGACATGCAGTGGGAATGAGAAGGAGCTGGGAGGGAGGGTGAGGGGGAAAGAGACAAGGGAGGGAGGAAGAGGATGGTAGGAAGTCTGGGCTGTTGATTGGCTCTAGAATCCTCTCTTTAGGACAGGAACTTAAAGAGCTACAAACCAGTGTCTTGTCTGCAGATGTGCTTTGAGGGGGGCGGTGTGTTCTATACAGTTTTTTGGTTTTTTTTTTGAGAATTTGAATTTGCTTTCACTTTTTTAAAATATCTTTTGAATTTACTGATTTTGGCGCACTGGGTCCCGGCTGCTGCGTGCCTTTCTCTGGTGCGGTGAGTGGGGGCCGCCCTGCGCTGCAGTGTGCGGGTTTCTCGTTGCAGTGGCTTCTCTTGTTGTGGAGCGCAGCCTCCAGCAGGTGTGGCTCCAGGGCTCTGGAGCACAGGTTCAGCAGCGTGGCACATGGGCTTAGCTGCTCTGTGGCATGTGGGAGCCTCACCGACCAGAAATCGAACATTGGCAGGTGAATTCTTTACCACTGAGCCCCTCATTTTCACTTTTTTAAACTGAGAGCCTTGATGTAAAATTTTGAATTTGGAGCTCCTTTTAAACACTCGAGAGCTCCAACAGTACAGGGGTAGCGTTCCCTCAAGACAGCTCTTTGCTGTACTGAACAGCAGCTGTTCCCTTTAGATGCCCTATGGTTTGCCACAGTGCCCACCCCTCCATATCACTTCCTCACAAACTTGCCAAGTAGCCATCTTGACATTTACTTGCTTAATCCCTGAAGGTGTTTGAGTTTTGCTATCCCTGTCAGTCGGAGAAGGCAGTGGCAACCCACTCCAGTACTCTTGCCTGGAAAATCCCATGGATGGAGGAGCCTGGTAGGCTGCAGTCCATGGGATCGCGAAGAGTCAGACACAACTGAGCGACTTCACTTTCACTTTTCACTTTCATGTGTTGGAGAAGGAAATGGCCACCCACTCCAGTATTCTTGCTTGGAGAATCCCAGGGACGGAGGAACCTAGTGGGCTGCCATCTGGGGTCACACGGAGTCAGACACGACTGAAGCGACTTAGCAGATCCCTGTCAGTTCCCTTTTAGAAGTAAACCCCTCCTTTCTAAGAGGAGGGGTGAGAAGGGTCTTTGGGAGGCCCTTCCCTAGGGCCAGCAAGGTGAGAGGATTCCTGGGTAACAGGAATCTAGTCCTTGCTGTACACAAGGACTAGAGGCTTTGAGAGATCACTTGACCCTGGTTCTTGATGGTTACATCTGAACCAGCTGTCTGCATTGGCAGACGACAGAAGCTGACATCTGAGCCTCCCTCTTCCTCCCTCTGTCCCAGGGGATTTTGGACTGGCAACCAAAGTGGAGTATGACGGGGAACGGAAGAAGACCCTGTGCGGGACTCCTAATTACATAGCTCCTGAGGTGCTGAGCAAGAAAGGGCACAGTTTCGAGGTGGACGTATGGTCCATTGGGTGCATCATGTAAGTTGGGAGTTGTCTCAGGACCCACCAATCTCAGCAAGGGGCTTTCTGGACATCTCACTCGGCAGGCTTTATCCTGCAGACCTTTCTGCCTTTGGAAAGGCTGCTCCAGAGGACAGATGGCCCCTGAAGTAAGCCTCATTGCTGAATTGGTATATCCTGTAGGATTCCTGCAGCCTGGGCTGTGGGTTCAGGGACTGAGGGAGGGAATGTCTCCACAGACTTGCTCTAATCCCTTGCTATTCAAAGTATGGCAGACCAGCTGCAGCATCACCTAGGAACTTGTTACACAGAATCTCAAGACACAGGCTAACTGGATCACAATCTGTATTTTTAAGACCCTTGAGTGATTTCCATGCACAATAAAGTATTAGAACGACTGATCTAAAAAGCAGCACTGGGTGGGAAGAATGAGGCCAGGAGTGGTGCTGGCAGGAGGAGGCCCTGTGGTCTGTCTGGGTCAAGGCCATCAGAGGCGGGTGGTGGGCAGAGAGGTGGGCCTGTTCAGGTGTCGCCCCTTTTGTTGTTTCCCTGGACACTGGAGAGTTAGAAATGGCTTTCCTACTTCTTTGCCTTGGAATTTCCCACATGAAAACTTGGAGCCTAAAGGACAGAACTATTAACTGTGGGGCCGCCTCTGAAGGAGCAAGTGGCCCCTGCTTGGACCTGTTCCATGTTAACTGGCAGCCTCTGGCCCCTAGATTACTGCAGGCTATAGCTAAAAAGTCACTGATCCATTAGAACCCAGCCTCATCACCTGCATTCTACCGAGGGCACCTCCCTGCCAGTGTCGTGGCTGCTGGGGCTGCTTAGTGAACTTGTGAATTGTCCTCTGGGGCCCCAGAGTCACAGTGAATGCCCAAAAGATGTCTGACTTCCTTTCTGTCCCTGAGAAGATTCCTCCCTGCATCTGGGTTTTGGTTGGGAGCCTTGAGCCAAATCCCTCCTTGTGCTTACAGGTATACCTTGTTAGTGGGCAAGCCACCTTTTGAGACCTCTTGCCTAAAAGAGACCTACCTCCGGATCAAGAACAATGAATACAGTATTCCCAAGGTGACTAAAACCACTTTAAGTTTACATTTGTTTTATTTAATTCCCTCCCCCACCAAGTGATTTATGGAGCCCAGCCATATCCTGGGGCAAAGAGATGGGTCAATGCCACCCCCAGGGTAAGCGTAAGAGCTTTAGAGGGTCCTGTCTGAAATTGCATACAGAGGCTGACGTATGAGCACAGAAACAGTTTTCCTTGGGATGAGAGTTTGTAGGCTCTCATCGGTTGGGCAGATAGCCCCAAAGACGTGAAAAACAGAGTGAAAGAGCCAGAGTAGGGGGCAGACGGAGCCTGGCAGTGGACTGTCTTGGTTCAGATGGGCTCTGCCACTTTTTAGCCAGATCACAATGGACAAATGGCCTGAGTCTTCTGAGCTGCAGTTTCCCATCTGTAAAATGGAGTCCCTGCCCCAGAGCATCTTGCACTCAGTGAGCACTCAGAATCTCGAACCACCATGAAGGCGAAGTGGCGTGCTTTTGCAGCCCCCAGCAAGAGTGCATTGAGAGGGATAGTCTGCAGCAGTCTGGCACACAACTGCTTCCACAGTTTGGCATCTTTGTCTTATGTGAAGCCAAGAGCCCTGTCTCCATCAGGACGGATGGGCTGGATCCGTTACAGAGGGTCAATTATTGGCCCGAGTAGAGCGGTTCCTAGTGTGGGGGTTGCACCTGACTGCCTCCGTGTGGGTGCTGGCTCCACCACTCACTCAGGATGTATCTTAGGCACTTGACTTCTCTGTGCCTTTTGCCTCATCTGCAAAAGAGGGATGGTACTAGAGAGCTTCAGTCCTTGTGTGTTTCTCTGAGGGTTAAGTGAATTCATCTACGTGAAGTACTTACAATATTTTGCTGGTAGATAGTAAGTACAAAGTTGATGCTCGGCTTTACTGTGCATTTGACCTACCCTGGGTTGGGTGTCCATACCAGGGCTCCAAGCTTGGTGCTGTGTCCCCACTTTATAGATGAAGATACAAAGGCTCAGAAAGTTGGGTTGGTTGGCACAGCTGGTGTTGAGGGACAGAACTGGGACTTACACCAGGCCTTTATGACTTCCAGGCCTTTGTTTTCAAGTGCTGTTCTAGTGGTGAGCAACTTGTCAACTTTAGTAAAGCTGCCAGTGGAAACTTGGGACGTTTATAGCCACTGAACATGGAGTATTTGAGGCCGGGTAGGGGGTGGTGGTGCAGCAGCCGGGTCGGTCCTGTGTCATATCCTGCTTATGACTCCCCACCTCCCCTCCAGCACATCAACCCCGTGGCCTCCTCCCTCATCAAGAAGATGCTTCAGCCAGATCCCAGTGCCCGCCCAACCATTCATGAGCTGCTCAATGACGAGTTTTTCACTTCCGGCTATATCCCTGCCCGCCTCCCCATCACCTGCCTCACCATTCCACCGAGGTTTTCAATCGCTCCCAGTAGCCTGGACCCCAGCAACCGGAAGCCTCTCACCATCCTCAATAAAGGTAAACCAGTGTGTGGGTAGACAGCCTTGCCAGCCTCCATGTGTGAATGGATGGTCCCCAAAGCTCAGGTGTGCGGGAGGACAGGCCCCAGTCTTTGAATCCATGGTCCCCATCCTCATGTGGCAAACGCCTTTCCCCATAGCCCTGTCAGGAAAGACAGTAAGCTGTGACTGAATCAGACCTGTCATGTCCTGAGAGAAGAGAGGGGCTAAATGCCATGCCTGAATAATTCTTAACATTTTTTTTTTTAATCGCTGATAGCGCCCTGCATGTTTCATTGGAAAAAATGTTGGGAAGCTTCAGATACACACATGGTGCACAATGTGCGTGGGACCCACGTCGCCGCCAGAGTCAGCACTTGCTAAGATTTGTAGTGTTCGCTTCATCGCTCCTTATTTGTTCCTTTGAAGTATTTTTGAAGTTAATTCCACATCTTGCCATTTTACCCCCAGCAACTTCTGTACGCATCTCTGAAAGGATAGACATTTTCTTAACAAAACCACATCTCATTGCTTGGTTTGTCGTTGTTTCTAGGTCTCTTCAGAGAGCAGAATTAGAAAATACATAACTGGGGTGGGAGATGACCTTTAATTTATGCCATTTCTGATTCACATTTTTGAATGTTTTATTTTGATGTTATTTCAAAATATGAAAAGAATAAGAATAGACAAAATCCTCCTGTATCTTGTGTACCCCCTTTTCTCCACCAATTAACATTTTTCTGCATTTATTTTATCTCTCATTATATGTGTGTATATGTGTGCGTATTGTTTTTGTCCCAAACAATATGATAGTAAGTTGTACACATTCTGGCCTTTACTACTTAGTACTTCAGTATATATTTCCTAAAAACAATTCTTTTAAGTAACCACAACACAGGACATAGTTATCAAGTTCAGGAAATTGAAATTGGTGCAAACTTGTCTCATAGCAGTCTTTTTCTCCACTGTGAAATTACTACTTTAATTCTCTTTTGGTAACTTGTAAGTGTCTAATTTAATATTATAGGATTTTTACTTTAATTTTATGCTTGTATTTCTTTTTCTCTTAAAATGAAAACCTTGTTTGCTTACGCGGTATACATGAATTTTCAACATATATAAAGTATATTATGAAACTATGTTTATTTCCATGCAGTTCTTTTTGTCCTTAGACTATATTTCACACACACACACGCACAAACCCCAAGAAAAGCCACTTGAAATACTTTATTTCTCTGTGTGGATATAGCACAACTTTATGAGTTCGTTTCAGTTATGGCTGTTTTAAGGATTACCTTTTTCTTTTTGCTTTAATTTTTGATACTTTCTTTGGTTATATGACTATTTCCTTTGATTGGTGATCACTTGGTTAAGGTGGTGCCTCCACTGCATAGCTACTGTTTTTCCTTTGGTGATTAATTTATACCCCATGGGGAGCTTCTCTGAGAGAATACTACTCGGACTTTAGCTCACTGATGTTAGCATCCATGGTGGATGCAGCAGCAGTTATTACTGTGGTATTTTAATGGTGATTTTTCCCCTTTTCTTGTTCCTTCTACATCTGTTAATCAAAATTCTTCTGTAAGGAAGAGCTGTCACTTCTCTCCCATTCATTTATTTGGTTGGTATGGACTCATGGATATTTATTCTTAGAGCTATAAGATAACACTGTTATTTTAAAGGATTGCCTTTTTTTTTTTTTTTTTTTTTTTTTAGTTTTAGCTCTTGGACATAAAGCAAAACCCAGAAGTAGAGTGAACTTTTTGGGGAAGACATAAATCCCATTTTTCGTCATCTGTTTTTAATAATTATCATCGTCTGCCTATACTTGTTTTTATCTTTTCCACCTTCTTCCTTTTCTTTCTGCTAGATTTTTGGGGAGGAGGTTTTGTTTTGTTTGCTCTTTCCTTTGGTTTGCGAGTCCTCAACCAGGTACTGAACCCACAGCAGTGAAAGAACTGAGTCCTAACCACTAGCCCGCCAGGGAATCTCTTGCTAGAGTTTTTAAAGCAAGTCTCAAATATTCTATTCTTTCAAACTTAAGTCTTTATCATAGCATAGATTTTTTTAATTGAAAATTCAGATCTTTAAATATTTTAAGAATTTTGTAGTATACAAGAGGAGCTAGCACATGTTGGTGGGGAAAGAACTGAACTTTTAAGCATCAAAGGCAATAAAAATCATCCTTGATTCCACCACCCAAATATACCTAGTCTTAAAATTTCAGGGTGTATCTTTTTAGATTTCAGTCACCTATAGTACATAAAGCAGATTTTAGGGGGGAAAACCTCTTATGTTTTCATCAAATGCCTGTTAGGCCATCTTATGGTTGAAATTTACTGAGCCCTCCTGTTTTCCTGGATACAGAAGATGCTTTTAATTCTTAGATTGAAGCCAGGCAGCTCCAAGCTGCTGAAGACCTGAGGTGCCCAGCAGGGCCCAGCATTGGGTCGGAGGCCTGAGTGTCTAAAGCATCATGGCTGTGTGTGGCCATGAAGCCTGTCTACAGGGCCTGGCTTGGCCCGGCCCTGGAGGTATCAGCAAGTGAGTTTCAGGTGCTGTCACATGAGCAGGGCAGCTCCTGCTCTAATAACCTGCTGCTTACCTAAAGCAGTGGCAGTGTAAAGAGCTTCTCGAGCTGTGGTTGGGGGTCCCAGGCCCTCAAATCCTGCAGCCTTCGTGCCCGACTAATGACCGTGTCTCCTCTCCTTACAGGCATGGAGAACCCCATGCCTGAACGTCCCCGGGAGAAAGAGGAACCAGTGGTGCGGGAGGCCAGCGAGCCCGTCGACTGCCACCTCAGCGACATGCTGCAGCAGCTGCACAGCGTCAACGCCTCCAAGCCCTCGGAGCGGGGGCTTGTGAGGCAAGGTGGGCGCTGGGCCAGGGCACCTGGAGAGGGCAGGGAGGTCTCAGCCCCAGAGTGCTGGCAGCTTGTCCAGGCCCCTGGCTCCACAATGCCTTTCCTTCTCCCATTTCCTGTACATTACAGTCCAGGGAAGTCAGCCTGCTGGCTCAGGCCCTCCATGGTCAGGCCTCTCCTTTCTTTTTGTGACTCATTTGTTCTGTCTCCACAAGTGCCCCACCTTTCAGCAGCTCCATATGCTGCTTGTGTGCTTCTGCACACACTGTCTCTTCTGCTCAGGGAATTTCTCTGTGGCCTCAAGACAGTGGAAATTACAGACCCAGAAGTCCTCCAGCTTCAGGGCCTTTTCTCGCACCATTCCCTTCCCCCGGCACTCGCTTCATGCAGATCCCTGCATGGCCGACACCCACCCCTTCATGTGCTTCTACCAGCATTACTCCTGTGAGCATCTCCCGGCCCCCAACTCCTAGCATTTCTCCTCCCCCTTACCTGCTTTATGTTTTCTCCACAACACTTCCCATCTAACATAAAGTTTCCACATTTGTTTATTGTATTTGAAAGAGGGGTTTATTGCATGCAGGGAACATCACATTTTTATACATCTGAAATTAGCTTCTCACAATTTTTAATCACTCAAAACTCACTGATTCTCCCCATGATAGTTATAAGTAACTTACATTTCTGTGCATATTCATTTTGATTGGTCTCTAGCCCTGGAGCCAGTATGCAGGCTCCGGGAAGCAGGTTTTGTCTCTGCTCACTGTGGCTGTGACGGCACCTGGCACCCAGTGGGCCTCTGAGAAACGGGTCAGTTGAACACACGGGTGGACTCGGCATGCTGCACTGACTTGCTTCCTGTCTCAGCTGCTTGATGGCAGAGGCCCGGCTCTGCTCTCCTCTGGGGCCCCAGGCCTCTGGACCGAGTTCCCTGGTGTGGGCCACCCGAGCACATCAGTGGGGAGGAGGCTGGCCCTGACTGGTTGTCTTGTCTGTTTCTGTCCCAGAGGAGGCCGAGGACCCTGCCTGCATCCCCATCTTCTGGGTCAGCAAGTGGGTGGACTATTCAGACAAGTATGGCCTCGGTAGGTTTCTCCCAGGTGGGTGGGCAGCTCGAGACCCTCCGAGTTGTTACAGGCACTTGCTTTCCTTGACTCTCGGGTCCTCTCCCCTCAGCACTCTTCTGCCTGCATCCCAGGCCTCCTAGTTGCAGCTCCCACTCCCCCTTTCTGAGGCCTCCCCTTACCACTAGGGTACCAGCTGTGTGACAACAGCGTCGGGGTGCTCTTCAACGACTCCACGCGCCTCATCCTCTACAATGACGGCGACAGCCTACAGTACATCGAGCGCGACGGCTCAGAGTCCTACCTCACCGTGAGCTCCCACCCCAACTCCTTGATAAAGAAGGTGAGTGCTGGCTGGCCTGTGCGGGCCTGTGTTGAGTGAGGGCCGTGCCCGGGGACAGGCTCTAACTCTGGACTCCCCCTCTCGCACCCTCCAATCAGATCACCCTCCTGAAGTATTTCCGAAACTACATGAGCGAGCACTTGCTGAAGGCGGGCGCCAACATCACGCCGCGGGAAGGCGACGAGCTGGCCCGGCTCCCCTACCTGCGGACCTGGTTCCGTACCCGCAGTGCCATCATCCTGCACCTCAGTAATGGCTGTGTGCAGATCAACTTCTTCCAGGTGAGCCGGGCCCTGGAAGGTTGGGGCGGGGTGTCTGTGCCTCTCTGCCAGCCCACGGAGTTGGGTGGGGAGTGGGGGACATGGACCCATCCTTGGCAGCAGCAGTAGAAAGAAATGAAATGTGTCCCCCTCCCGCCAGCTGGCCCATCTTTCCTCTACTCCTGCCAACACACAGTAGCAGCTGGGGTCTTCAATCGCCAATAACCCCCTCTGCCCATCTTCTCGCCCTCTCCCTCACAGGACCACACCAAACTCATCCTGTGCCCACTGATGGCCGCCGTAACCTACATCGACGAGAAGCGGGACTTCCGCACGTACCGCCTGAGCCTCCTGGAGGAGCACGGCTGCTCCAGGGAGCTGGCCAGCCGGCTGCGCTACGCCCGCGCCATGGTGGGCAAGCTGCTGAGCTCGCGCTCCGCTGCCAACCGCCTCAAGGCCTCCTCGTAGCCCCCCGCCCCCTGGACTGGCGCCCTCCTCCCGCAGCTAGCACCTTGGCCCACGCCGGTTAGCACCGTGGAGCTTTTTCAGAGTGTGTCCCCAGCCCTGGGGGCCGGGGCGAGAACTTCATCATCCCTGCAGGTGGGGGCTGCTGTGTAAGTTATTTTTGTACATGGTCCGGGTGGGTTCTGTGGCCTCTCCCCTTGCCCTCAGGCCCACCCTATGGATTGTACAGAATGTGGCTGTTGAATTCAGGACTGTCCTTGGCTTTATACACATTAAACATACGTGAATCTTCCTTTCCGTCTTGTGTTCCCCGAGGGGCACATGCTGTTGCTCCGGTGGCCCCAGCGGCCTGGCCTCTGCTGGTCTGTCGACCCAGGCGGGCTCAGCTTCCCGCTGCCCCCGGGCTCAGCCCCCCGGCCCCTGCGGCCGGCGGATAGTAAGGCAGGAAGAGGCTCTCGGAGGCGCAGCTCCTCATGGCGCCGTGCGTGTGTAGCAGCAGCCATGGAAAGCGGCTGGTAAAGTACTGGACGAAGCTGTCGGGGACAGGGCCCAGTGTCCGCTGCACCTCCTCTGGGAGCTCCCTGTAGTGGTGCTTCTGGAGGGTCAGAGCAGAAAGCCGGGGCTCAGCCGGACCAGCCTCAGGCCTCCCCACCGTCCAGGCCCCTCTCGAGCCCTGGAACCCACCTTGTTCCTCACAGCACGAAGCAGGTCTCGCACCGACGTCCCCTTGTACGACCGGAACCTTCTCAGATCTGTGGGCAGGGACAGTGTTGGCGCAGCCGTCCCTGCTAGGGGGTCCCTTTGGCCTCCCGCCCCCCCGAGTCTGGCCTCTCTCTACCTGTCTGCAGCGGCACCGAGATGTGCTTGTGCCAGTCACTCCGGACCACCTTGGAGCCTCCCGCCTCGAGCGCCGTCACCAGGGGCCCCTGCTCAGGCTCCTTCTCCAGCCAGTCACTGACGTCCTAGGACCCACAGAGCTGCTGAGCCTCCTGACCGGGATTGGAGGCCACAGGCCAGGAGGGTCCAATGGCTGGGGGCGTACAGCAGCCAGAGCTGCTCGGCTCCGGGTAAAGGATTGTTGCCTCCTGACGAGTGGAGCTTCTCTGCTACACAGGGTCTAGTCCAACCTGTGACAGAGGCGCTGTTTTCCCCCATTTTAAAGATGAGAACAGGCTCAGTGACTCAAGGTCACAGAAGTGGAATGTGCTGTCTGGGCCTGGGAATAATAGCATGAGAAACAACTAGGGCTGAAAGGAATGGGGTATGTTCTCACACCAGGGCCAGCTGAGCTTGGAAAGCGGTGTTGAGGAGGCTGTGCAGGGCTGAGAGGGCAGCGTTTGGGAGTCTGGGCTCCGTCTTGGTTTAGATCAAGCAGCTGGGCTGCCTGGAACACAGATGAGTCTCTTTCCCCCAGCCAACCTGGTTTCCCTTGTTGCTCAGAACCTAAACTTTCTGAGGCCTCTCTCCAGATTTCCAACTGACCTGGAAGAACTGGAGCTGCTTGGCTCTGCTCCAAAAGAAGGGGTGGGCCAGCACCTGGTGAGCGGAGGGCCGAGCCTGTGGCAGGGGGCTGAGCATGGCCTCCACCAGGTTCCGGGCGACGACCTGGTCTGCAGGGGCGAGAGGGAGGGGTGGCTTCAAGCCTGCCCAGCTTCTGCCTTGCTTACCCACCTCCTCTGCCAGCCTAGGTCGCCCTCACCGTGAGCCTCTTCCTCCAGGTGAGCCAGACAGGGAGCCCCTGCAAGGATGTTTGCCTGACGATAAAGACTCTCTCCGAAGGGGTGGCTGCCACCGGAAAGCACATAGTAGAACACGCAGCCTGCAGAGAAGACGTCCACTGCGCTGGTCTGGGGGCCAGAGGGACAAAGATCAGGAGGAGGCCTCTGCTCCAGGAAGTCTGCCCGGCTGCGCTCTGCCCGGCGCTGGTGCGGCAGCCTGGGGTTTGGTTCAGGCTAGAACTCAAGGATGCATCCCAAGGCATCTTCGTGGCCCTACACTCCCTCCCCTCTGCACTAGTGAAAGGGATGTGTGGTTTTCATCCAGAATCTTTGCGCCCACTGAGCCTCTAGTTTAGGTCTCTGTGCGTTATTCCTCCAGGTCTGGTGGGGGATGCTGACAAATTCGAGTGAAGCTGGCTGGGCGTGAGGCAATAAGGCAGCAGTGGGGACTGTGATCTGGTACCGGCTGGCTACTGGCTACTGGCTACTGGTTCACAGCTGGCTACTGGCACGCAGCTGCAGCTGGTTGCCTCCAGGGGACTTTCTTGGGTGGCAGAGCTTTTGATTTTGCAAAAGAATCCATAGGTCTAGACTTACATGGAATTTCCCAGAAGTTAAAACGGTGGCCACAAATTTAAAAAATCAAAACCCGCGCAGGCTCCTAACATCAGTGCCCTGGTTCTCGGGCCTCCGCGTTGCTACTTCTAGCTCTCTCTTGACTTCAGGGGTGGGGGTGACTCTGTTCTCCTTGTGTGTTACTCTCATCCATGCCTATGACCCCACTGAACACTGACTCAAAAATCTATGATCCTGGGTCTGCAAGTGCCTCCGGGGGTCAGACACTGCCCTATGCTCAGTTACATTAGCTCATGTGCGTGTGCACGTGCTAAATCACTTCAGTCACGTTCGACTCTTTGCGATGCTGTGGACAGTAGCCCGCCAGGTTCCTCTGTCCATGGGATTCTCCAGGCAAGACGACTGGAATGGGTTACCAATTATTCCTCCAGGGGTTCTTCCTGACCCAAGGATTGAATCTGCATCTTTTAAGTCTCCAGCATTGGCAGGCAGGTTCTTTCCCACTAGCACCACCTGGGGAAACCATTAGCTCATTTGATGCTCCCCCAAACCCTCCAATTTGGGTGGCTCTCCACTCTGGCTTCACAGTAAAGTCACTGGGTGTCAGTTACTGGGTGTAGGGCCTGGGCACTTGAATTTTTTCAAGCTCCTCAGTGACTACACCACAGTAGAGATGAAAACCATTTTCTAGCTCAGTGCTTCTCAACCTCAGGACTGTTGACATTCTGGACCAGATGATTCTTGGTCCTGGAGGACCGTCCTGTGCATTGGGTGTCTCTCACAAGTATCCCTGGCCTCTGCCCACTAGGTGGCAGTAGCAACTTCCCTTTCCCTGCCAAGTGGGACAACCCAAAAGGTCTCCAGACATTGCCCAGTGATGGCAAAAGTCACCCCTGGTTGAGAACCACTGCCCTAGGGGAAGAAACAGGCTGGGAGGAGTCACTGAAGGCCACAGAACGGGTGACCCAGAGCCCAGGCAGCAGAGACACTGGGTGGGGAGGCATGCCTGCAGCCCGGGGTGGCAGGACTCACAGGGCTGTCTGGAGGTGGGACCTGCAGGAGCTCAGGCGCCATCCAGCCTTCTGTGCCCGGGATGCCCGAGCGGAGGCTGAAGCTGCAGCGGCCGGCGGGCAGCTTCTTGCAGAGGCCGAAGTCTGAGAGGACCACTCTGCCCAGGCCCTGGCTGTCGGGCCCCGCAATGAGGACGTTGCCCGGCTTCAGGTCGCGATGCACTGTGAGAGCAGAGCAGAGCTGAGAGCTGAGGGGGCAGGTGGGGGCTCGGAGGGAGACCGGGAGGGGCCGGTACCTATGTGTAGGGAATGCAGGTGAGCCAGGCCCGCCATCAGCTGCTGCAGCGCCATCCCGGGCTCCAGGCCCCAGCCGTTCGGCTCCGGGTGTTCCACGTACTGGGGAGCAGTGAGGGGCAGAGCGTCACCCTGCAGCCCAGGACCCCTGGCCCTGCTCCCACCCCTGAGCGCAGGCCTCACCTCCCGCAGCGAGGCCCGGCAGAGCTCCAGGGCAATGTAGTGGAACTGGGGGCCCCGCTCGGTGCAGAAGTAGCGGAGCACGTTGGGGTGCCTGTCCGACTCCTGCAGCAGCTGCACCTCCCGCCGGACCAGACTGAAGCACTCACGGAGGAGCCGCTTGACCGCCACCGCCCGCCCCTCAAACTGTCCCCTGGGTGGAGGTCCAGAGGGCAGACCAAAAGGGAACTGTTAGGATCCACGCCCACCTTGGGGGTTCTTTGAAAGGTGCTCTCCAAGGGATAGTGGCCACCTCAGCCCAGCTCCTGTCTGCCACTCACCGGAAAACAAAAGTCCCACCGGCCCCACGGCCCAAGACGTCCTTGGGGTTGAAGGAGATCTTCCCCACCACGGTGAGCTGCTCGGCTGTGGGGAGAGGAGAGGGGGTCTCAGGGGGCCTCTGCCCATGGCCGCCACCCTGCCCAGTCCAGACCCGTCCCCCCCAACCTCGATCTCTCTCCAGCCTCCCACTTCCATGCCCCACTGGATGCCAGACAGGGTCCAGTGCCTCAAGCTACCGCTTACTCCAGGCAAGTGACCTAACCGCGGCGTCCCGGTTTTCTCATCTGTAAAGTGGGACTATGTCAAGGATCCTGCATAATATTACTGTGAGGATTAATGGGAAAAAGGGTGGGGGTGAGGTCTGCTCTGCTGTCCTCTTTTATCATTTTTCCCTCTTCTGGCATTTTCTGCCCAGGTTTCTTTCCTTTCCCTGCCTCCATCAGTCACTAATATAATAAACGCTTTCGACTAAGCTGCTGCTGCTAAGTCGCTTCAGTCGTGTCCGACTCTGTGCAACTCCATAGATGGCAGCCCACCAGGCTCCCCCGTCCCTGGGATTCTCCAGGCGAGAGTACTGGAGTGGGTTGCCATTTCCTTCTCCAATGCATGAAAGTGAAAAGTGAAAGTGAAGTCACTCAGTTGTGTCCGACTTGTCGAGACCTGGTGGACTGCAGCCTACAAGGCTCCTCCACCCATGGGATTTTCCAGGCAAGAGTACTGGAGTGGGGTGCCGTTGCCTTCTCCTCGACTAAGCTATTAGCTTCAAATAGGAAAGTGAATTTTGGCAGCAGGAAGCATGATGAAGGCGAAGGCTGTGGCAGAAAAGACTGTCCTGGGCCGGGGTCGAGGGGGGGTGGGGAGCAGTGGGCATGTGGATGCTGAACTGTCTAGAATAAGTTCCAGGGCAGCAGGGAGCCCCCAGAAGGCCTTGGCTTCCTGTTACGAAGGGTGGGGTTGGGTTTTCCTGGTGGTCCAGCGGTTAAGAATCCGCCTGCCAGTGCAGGGGACACGGGTTCGATCCCTGGTTTGGGAAGATTCCACACACCGCAGGACAACTAAGCTCACACTCTGCAACTACTGAGCCCGTGTGCCTAGAGCCTGTGCTCTGCAAGAAGAGAAGCCACCGCAATGGAAAGCCTGTGTACCGCAACTGGAGAGGTAGCCCCTGCTTGCAGCAACTCGAGGAGCAATGAAGACCCAGCACAGCCAAAAATAATTTTTTTTTTTTTTTTTTAAGAAAGGGTGGGTGGGATTGGCTCAGGTGAGTGGAGGAACTGGGCAGTTTCTGCTCTTCCTTTCGGGTCACCTGGGAGAGACCCCTCACAATGACCCAGGCACGGGGCAGGCTCCTGCTCAGCACCCAGGGGCCCCATGCACACAGCTACGCACATCTTGTGCCTCTGGAGTTGTGTGCCCCTCCGTGGCCCTGAGAACACTCTCCCTAGGAAGGGCTGCCGGCTTTAGTCTCTAATCGGCTCTAGGAAAAGCAAATGAAAATGAGCGTCAGGGATCTGTGAGCAAAGTATTAAGCTGTCCTTCAGCACTGCTCTAGGTTATTTGTATAAACACTCTGCTGATGAGAGGCAGGCAGTAAGTGAAATGTGTATACCCTGGACTCTCAGGAGTGTGGTCCTGGGGCCGTGCTGGAAGCACATCACACACAGGTAAGCTGGGCCTGTCTCTCCGGCAGCTCAGAAAGCAGGGGCAGAATTGCCGGAAAGCCTGTTTGAGCAAGCCCTGCTCAGCTGGGCTTCCGGCTCCTCTTTTGTGCCGCTCTGTACCACTCGCTTGGTTCTGCTGGTTTCCTGTCTTTTTGCATGTCTGTCTCCCCTGCCTGGATGCCCTCGGCATGAGGTGAACACTCGCTACGTGCTTTCTGGGTTAGATTCAGAACTAACTCTAGATTCAGGAGGACTCTCAGTGCTGGGAGGGAGGCCAGTCTTCTGGCCGTGTAGTTTTTGAATGCAGAAATAATGAAGCAGGAGGCTCAGTCTGCACAAACATATTCACCATGATTTGCTCAGCCTTCTATATCATGATAATGAAGAAGCAACAAATGCAGGAGAATTTCTAAAGGAATCAAAAGTTGTCACATGGTGGAGAAGTGATGTACAGTCAGAATCCCCTCTGAGATCCCCAGGAATATGTGATGCACTGCGTTGCTTCTTTTACATGGCTTGGGAGATCATTCAAGCCGGTTACCTACTTCATGGGCATTGCCAAAATTCAAACAGAGATACCATCCCAAAGCTGACCTGCTATTGAGTTCCCAAGCTGCTACTTACTGGCTTTGTGAGTCTGGGGTGGGAGTGTCATGAACCTTTCTGCCTTCAACTTCCTCTTCTATAAAATCAGCATGATAGTATCCACCTTGTGAATATGAGTCCATACATGCACAATATTTAGAACAGGGCCCGGTGTACAGTAAGTGCTACATAAATGTTAGCTCTCGGTTTTAGCTGGTTGTGCCAGCTTGACTGTGCCCACTTGCTGCTGAGTGTACCATGTAGCCAGCAGTCCTGGAGGACACCCTACCAAGCACGTGTAGATGCATTTGTGGAGGTTAAATGAGAGTGGGGCAGGTTTCCACTGCAGATTTTGTGAACCATGAGAAGGCCCTGAGGAACATTCCTTTCCATGCACTGAGAGGAGGACCAAAGTTCCAAGGTCAGAGTTCCTGACATAGATGACCTAAGAACACGTTAGGGGCTGCCACAGGTGTGGAGGGCTTTTTTGGAGAGTGGTTCTCAAAGCTTTCCTGCCATCTGCCACATGTGTTTATTTGACTCTCTCTGCATGAAAGATTTTGATCACTGGACTCCAAATTGCTGCATATAGAATGGGCAAGTCCCAGCCATTAACTCTGCCTATACCCCACACCTGCTCAGCACATATTCACTCTGCATATATTCATTAAGAGTGCTGTCTAATCTAAGAATCTCTGGTGGCCAGTGTCAGTCACTAACTCAACAGATAATTCCTGAGTCAAGCTCTGGGTCCAGATTGCAGCAGTAAGCAAGGCAGGCTTAGCCCGAGCACCTGTTCTCCAGTTTGCCACGGTCCCCACCACTCCCTATTCTCTCTCCTGTGACTGTTTCGCTTCTTTGCTTTATCCACTTGACCTACCCGGAAGCATGAGTTTGCACCCCTCTTTTCAGCTTCCAGAATGTGCACCCTGCTTTCTCGCATCTCTGAACCTTCACCTGTGCTCTTGGGGCCACCTGGGGGGTTCTTGCTCCACTCTGCCCTGCTCACCTGGGTAATTTCTTCTTCTCTTTGGGGTCACAGCCTAGACTTCACTTTGAGGCCACTTCCTATGTCCGCACATCGGAGCTCCATGACCCTCCTCTGTGTTCCTACAGCTCCCTGTATGCTTCCATCCCCATCACAGCATTTATCACAGCACTCAATAATTACCTGTCCCTTCCATGCTTTCCTAGAATGAAGATACCGAAGTAAAGCTTATTAAAACTTTAAAGAAAGTAAAAGCAATAGAAAGGTTTCTTTTAAAGTGCATAGGGAACTCAATATTATATAGAGATAGTTACCACTGAGTTTTGTCACAAAATGACCATGCTCTAGCTGGGTATTTTATTTTCTTGGATTGTTGTCCTGAAGCACTGATAATACTTTGTTTTTTCACAGTGAGTAAAGAAGTTTAAGTATTTCTTAAATACTTAAATACAGGGGAGCCTGGATGAGCCAGAGTTGGAATTCAACATCCTCTTTTCTCTTCCTCTGTGGGTTAGTGGTATCTACAGACCCACGAGGGGACTGAGGAGATGCCTGGGGGAAGGAATTCCATCCCGTCAGTAACTGGGTCTAGTAGACTGTGGTCGTGAGGGACAGTAAGGTCTTTTGACAAGAACCACCTGGGACGACGTGGAGTCTGGGTCATCTGGGGAAAGACTTGGCTTGAGTCAGAAGGTCCAAGAAGTGTTTCAGGGTGCAATGGAATGTTGTGTGGACCCACTCAGAGCCAGGAAAGTGACCAGAACGGCAACCTTCAGGGCTCAGGCAACTCTGCGGTTGGGGGCTTTCTACAGGAGCTGAGCCCCCAGGAAGGAAGCTGCTTTCCTCTCAGCACAGGGTGGAGGGGCGAACACAGAGGGAACTTCGGAAGCAGCATGGGAGCATCCCACCAAATATGGGGCGAACTTCAGGCTGAGTTAGCTCCAAGGTAGGAGGCAGTGGCTTGAGCAATGCCAAAGAAGCAGGAGAGAAGCAGCCTGGACTGACCAATAAAAGCACACAGAAGCTCCCCTGGGGCATCCCACAGGTTCCAGAGGAAGCTTGAAAGGGCTTCATTATAGGATGAAATTGAGAGAAGAGAGGAAAAATGTAAAAAAAAAACAAAAACAAAAAAGCCCTAAAGAGAAAAGGAACCAAAGGGTACCTAGGTAACTTACTATTATTATTATTATTATTATTATTACGGCTTTTTACACACATTAATAACATCAGCTTGGCATGATTTAATAATAGTGGTGACGGTAAACCTGTCATATGAGGTGATGTAATGGAGTAGGTGTTATCATTCCCACTTGACAGATGAGAAAACTGAAGGTCAGAGGAGTCAAGCAATTTATCAAAATTAACAGTTAGAGGACTTAGATCTATACCAGTTCTATCTGTATCCAGGGTCCCTGAACATAAACACAACAGCAAAAATGATGGCAAACATTTCCAGAGGGCTCCACTACACAGCAGGCACTATTCAAAGTTCTCTCCTGTTAACTCTTTTAGGGTCGGCTTCCCTGGTGGCTTCATGGTAAAGAAGCCGCCTGCCAAGGCAGGAGACATGGGTTGGATCCCTGGTCAGAAAAACCCCTTGGAGAAGGAAATGGGCAGCCCACTCCAGTCTTGTTGCCTGGGAAATCCCATGGACAGAGGAGCCTGGTGGGCTACAATCAATGGGGTCACAAAAGAGTCAGACACAAC
The DNA here is from genome assembly GCA_006410935.1 of Redunca redunca. Taxonomy (NCBI): domain Eukaryota; kingdom Metazoa; phylum Chordata; class Mammalia; order Artiodactyla; family Bovidae; genus Redunca; species Redunca redunca. Next base: position 24,191 of record SJYQ01003679.1, on the reverse strand, counting down.
TTGTTCAGTTCACAGACTGAACGACAGCAGTTGTTCCAGTAATCTGATTTTGGAGCTAAACCTGCCTCTCTCTTTTCTGTCCCTGACTCTGTCCTTTCTTGTTCATATGAGCTCACCTTCAGGGTTATCCAGTGGCTGGCCTTGCTCTGGGGGATTCTGAAGACTCTTCTGGCTCTGAAGGGTGGCACTGGAGGGCTGGGGCTGAGCATCCTGTGAAATGTGAGAAGGGCCTACAGGTGCCAGAGGAGCCTGGTGCTGCTGCTTCTCTGCCAACTGCTGCTGCTGCTGCTGCTGAAATACGGGGGCTGAAGAGGGCTTGGTCCTGGCCAGCCCTGCCCCATGGTGGGCCCAGAGGCTGTGCCTGAGATGGCTGGTCCCTGGAGCATTGACATAAAGAGCACAGTATCGAGGGCCCTGGGAGCTGCTAAGAGGAAGGTAGGGGATAGAACTGGACCTGGGTGAGGGAGAAACTTGCTAAGTGGTCTTGGAGAGGGGCAGAGTTCCTCTAGGAAGACCATAAGATGGACCTAAGGTCAGAGGTGACGGGCTTACCTGCCTCATTAGGAAGAGAATCCATCCTCCCAGGAGGAGAGCAGTGAGACTGGCTGCCAGCAGGTCTTGGGGTCCCAGGCCTGGGTACAGCTCTGAGGTTTTCTTCTCAGGATGCAGCTCCAGGTCCAGAGGTTCCTCCCAGCTCAGGCTCAGGAGCTGAGGACAAAGGGGCTTTCACTCTCAGCAGCCCCTCCTGCTATGGAACCCCTAACCCTTATTCATCACGCAGTTCAGGGCTGGGCTTAGCTGAAGGGGTGGAGAGTGAGTGGTCTACATGATGGCAAGCCTGGCGCTCTCCGTGGTGCTGAAAATTGTGGCGCCCCAGGAGACCTGGGGTGTCACTAAAAAACCCAGATCCTCTTGGACATCACCAAAAATTACAAGTATCTGCCTCCAGAGATTCTGGATTCAGTGAGGTTGGAGTGGGCTCCTGGGTGATTCTGATGAGCAACCAGATTTGAGAATCATGTCATTCTGAGAACAGAGCATGCCTGTTCCTTCTAACCTTGAACTGTTAGTGACTCTTGTCCAGTCCTCTCCTAGGAGGGTATACTTTTATAGTTTTCCATTTTCATTTTCTCACTTGATAAATCTTTTGCCACCTCTAAGCTGAAGAATAAAGAAAACCGTGACCTGTGTTTCACAATAGATAGCCAATACCGTTTTGACACTTGTAACACTTTTTCTGGCAATAACAACAAAAAAAAAGTCTTTCTTCTGAGAAACTGTGAGGTCAGTTGACCCACCTCAAACGTTATGCCTAGAAGCCTGAGGAAAAGGCCCAGGGCTGCCAACCCCTGCAGCATCTCCCCACAGGCCCTCTGCCCATTGAGCACTGACCTCCAAGAAGAGAGTTGGAGCCTGGATGCTTTCTGAGGGTCTGGTCCCAGAAGCCCCACTCCCTGGGGTGGGATGGACTCTCAGCATGGTGGTGTGCAGGACTGGGGGTGGCTCATGGTGTCCTAAGGGGCAGGGACAAGGTCAGTGGGCTGAAGGTGACCTCAGCCTTCTAGCTCAGAAGCTGGGCTCACAGGTCTTTAAGTTTGGGTGGAAGGGGTCTCACCAATGAGAAGCCACTGGCTAGGGAGGGCCACGCTGCCTGAGGGGTATCTGACAGCAGTGCTAGGTGAGCCCCCTCGCTCTCCTGAGACCTGGAGTGTCACCTCCTCTGTGGTGGGGCCATCGGTGGGGGCCAGGGTCAGCCCACGAGGCTATGGCAGAAGATGGGGAGTCATGAGTGGTGGTGGTGGGCTTCTCTCCTGCTTCATCCCCTCTTTCCAGCCCCGCAGAGGCCCTTTCTCACCACTAGGGCCACCCCAGTGTGAACCAGTGCTTTACAGACATAGAAGCCAGCTTCATCCTTTCCCACATACAGGGTCATCCTAGTGGGGGAGAGGAAAAGGGAGAAGAATGAGTGAAGATGGCGGGCAGTTCCAGTCCCATAGTACTGGCGTCCTTATATTGTCCCCGCCCACACTTACTCTGGCCTGGATCATGTGACTTGCTTTGACCAATGAGATAACAGCAAATGAGGCAATCAGAGGCTTGAGAAATGCTTGTGCATGGGCGCTTGGCTTCTCATGGGGTTCCAAAGAACCCCATGACCACCACAAGAGGAAAACAAGGTTACTGTGTGGGGGTATGAGAGACCTTATTTGATACTCCATAGGCCAAAGAATCCACTAACTATGAGATAGGTGAGTGAAGCCATTCTAGATTGTCCAGGCAGAAGAGCACTCAGCTGACCCACAAAATCTTGAAAAATAAGAAATGTTCATTCTGAAGCCCTAAATTTGGGGAGTGATTGGTTATATAGCTAAAGCGAACTGATACAAACTCTACAGTCATTGCTTCTAAATCTGTTTCTAGCCCAGACCTCTTCTACGAGCCCAGTTTTCTAAGTCTGAACTCATCACCTCATTCCTTACCTGCTTCTCTTCCTCCTCCCCTCTTCTTCCTCCTCCTCCTCCCCCAATTTCTCCTCCAGTGCTCCCTACCTTTGAAAACAATAGCACTCATGTGCTTCTAAAAACCTGACAGTAATTGGTGACTCCTTGCTCACAATCATCAAATTTTCTAATCACCAAATACTGTCTTTTCCTCATAGTATCTGTTAGCCTCCACTTATTTCCATCTCCAGTGCTTCCGTCCTAGTCCAGAGTGTCTTCATCTTCTGCCTGAATTAATGCAATGTTCTGTGCCTGCTTCCTCCCCACAGCACTATGATGACTTAACACTGTAGCCAGTTATCTTTCTGAAATGAAAATATGATCAAATCACTTCTTTATCTAAAACCTTCCAATGCCTTCTCCTTAACCTTATCCTAAACCCTTCAAATGATCTGATAAGATCCCTGTTTAACAGCCTCAGACCTTATTCTCCGCTCAGAGTTGTGCTCCAGCCTTGTTTTGTGAACTTTTCCTGTTTCCTGGTTGCCATGATCTGTCTCTCTTGTTTTCTCTTCACCCTTTAGGTTTTAGCTTGTATGTTCCTTCCTCTAGGAAACTTTCTATGATTGCCTCCTGCCCCCAGTCTTGATTTAGGTGCCCTTTTATATATTCCCATGATACACTATGCTTCTCTTATCTCTTCCCTTATCATACCATATCATGATTACCTCTTTACACCCCTGTCTCTTGCACTAGACTCTGAGATTTCCATAGGTCAGAACACTGGCTATATTACTGTACTCCCAGAGTCTAGCAAGTGATTGCTATGTAGCAAGTGCTCAATTAATATTGGGAGAACCAACTGAATGAATGGATAATCCCCGATTTTCCCAGTCTGTCTCCTGGCTCCCCAAGATGGGGACACTAAGGTATTCAGTGTCATAAGCAAGGGTCATTTTTAAGGTTTTTAAAAATCAAGAAACACATGCGCCTGTGTGCTCAGTTGCTTCAGTTGAGTTCAACTCTTTGCGACCCTATAGACTGTAGTCCACCAGGCTCCTCTGTTCATGGGATTCTCCAGGCAAGAAATTGGAGTGGGTTCCCATGCCCTCCTCCAGGGGATCTTCCTGACCCAGGGATGGAACTCGCATCTCCTGCATTGTAGGCAAATTCTTTACCACTAGCCACCGAGAAAGCCCCAATAAACACAGAGTGCCTACCAACCAGAACAGATGCCAGCTGTAGCACTGGGGTGGAGGTATGCAGGCCCTTCCTTGGCCAGATTTTACCCTATTAGTTGCTGAACAGTGAGGCTATCCAGGGTCCTGGGAGCACACGGTGGGCATGCAGGGCACTGGTTATTTACCAAACTGTTTGAAATAATGTGACCCTTGGTCTAGCTGTACTGGTCTGTCACGGTTGGACATCACACCTGCCCATTGGACCTGGGCTACACTGGTCAAAATACTTCCAGAAGCTCCTCCCCAGCCCCCAGACATGGGTACTTACAGTAGCTGGGTGTCTAAGGCAGGGAAGTGGGTGGCCGTGTCCTGGGGGGCTGAGGCTGGCAGTCGGATGTGGCCCCAGCGGAGGGCGAGGAAGTGCAGGGTGTCTCGAGCCAGCGTGAGGTGGGGTAGCTGCCGCAGGTTCTCCTGGTGCCACGTGTAGACGCCCACCACAGGGACGCCCAAGTCCTGCGTCCATAGCACCGCCCCGCTCCCTGGGTCCACGGTCAGCAGCAGACCCATCCCACAGGATGCCAGGTAGCTCATGTCTGCCGGGAAAGATGGTTGCGGAGATGTGGTCAGGGAGCCCTGCCCTGAGGCACTTTGGAGCATCTTGGGGTGGGGAAGCTGCTTTGAGGGTGGGCTCTCAGCAGGGCCCCTCAGGTGTGTGGAGGTCAGGTATCTCACCTGGAGGGTTATCAGGACATGGGAAGTTCACTGGGTCACTTTGATCAGGCTCAATGGGACAGTTGTGTAAGATGTAGGGGTAAGCTGAGGTCATCCAAAGGCAACTCCAGTGTGTGAATAAGTCCTTGTCACTTAGGATGTGGGGAAGTCAGTCGTGGTCTGGCTGTTGGTCAGTCAGCGTAGTCTGGACACATGTGGGTAACATGTGAGTCATGTAGAATGTGAAGGGGGCTCAGTTAGGGGCCTTGTGGGTGTCACCTGTGACGCGTCAGGGTCGCCTGTGTCAGTTCTCAGGTGGAATGGTGGAGTCAGGGTCTGGGAGTGGCTTAGGGCAACTTCGGGGTCATTCAGGCATTTAGGAAGGACAGTTACTATTATTTTTTTAAATACAACATGATTATATTTTAATATACAACCAAAATACTGAATACCAGATTAAATTGATGGCAATAAATTACAGTGTTTCATTTACATTGCATGACAAATGGTTGACACCTTTAGTCATAAATGAATTCTTAGAAACCAGTAACAAATATATTGATATACTAAGGGAAATGAAAAAAAAAACCAAACTGAAGGAAATGAAATAACACAAGTGATTACTATGGATTAAGCATATATGAAGATGACCGAGCTGAACAATAACAGAAGAAAAGCAATTTCTTTGTAATATTACAATACCCAAGATTAAAAATCTAACATTTGTACAGTTTTAGGAAGCACACCCACACAGGAAAGGGCAGTCATTATATCAAGGGGGGTGGTGATTCTAGGGGGAGTCACTCAGGGTCATCTCTCATCTCTGTCAACACTGGGGGTCAGTTGGGACACACGGGGACTGCTCAGGTGTGCAGGGGTTGCTCAGGGGTCACTTGGGGTCTGGGGAGCACCCAGGGTGACCTGGCTGGGCTCACTGCAAGTGTGAAGGAGTCAGGATGCTGAAAGCTTCTCAGGGTACAGGAGGGTCAGAGGCTGAGTGTTGAGTGGGTGACCTAGGCTGTCTATCAAGAGGGTGTCATTCAGTATGTGGGGTTCCTCAGGGGGTCAGATGGGTCTGAAGGTGGTGGGGCTTAGTTGTAGATGCCACTCAGGGTTCCTCGAGTTGGAGACCTTGCTCTAAGCTGGGGCCAGGGCAGGGAGACACTCACATTTACCAGGTGAGCCATCCACAGGGGGTGCGGAGTAGCGGCGGAAGGTGGTGTTCCAGCGCAGCGCCGGGGTCCTGGGGTCATGCATGGTGACCGTGTACTCTGGGGACACCCAGAAGCAGGGTTACCAGGAACGCCCACATGACGCTCCTCCACCCCCACCCGGGGGACCTCATTTTGTGGAGGCAGGGGCTTCCCGAGCACCCAGCCTGGAGGCCAGACTCTGTAAGCATCACCATGGCCGAACCAGGTTTTTTTTGTTACTGCCGTGTCCTGGCTTCTTGTTCAGTGCTCAGTGACAAGTTTGTTGACTGACAGAGTGATTGGCCTGAACTTAGCGTGGAGAGCAATTGCCAGGCCTGGGCAGAGCCAAAGCGGGGGCTGTCCAGAGCTTGGGGAGCGGCTGGGGTCTGACTCACGCGTCCGGCCGATGTAGAGGCGGGGGGTAGAGGGTCGCTCTGTGGTCAGCGTCATCTGCGTCTTCCCTGACTCAGGGTCCACCACAAACCAGGCATCCTGCTTCCTGCCTGTGGAGGTGGGAAGGGTGCCCACTCTCTAGATGGGCTGGAGAGGGTGTGCACCCTGTCTGTACCGTGTCCTGCTGGCCCGGCTGGACCTCGGTCCCATCCCTGCTGGACTAGGACCCCAGGCTGGAGGGATGCTTACCCGTGTAGAAGACGCCATCAGAGCTGCGACACGGGGAGGCGTGAACCAGCTCAGGGATGGTGAAGGGCAGCCTCTGGGGAGCGGAAAGAGCAGAGAAACACATGCAACCTATTTGCTGAGCACAATGTTGATCATATCCATTTCCCGAGAGGCTGAGTAACTTGACTAATGTTACACAGCTGTAAGCAGCAGAGCCAGCTTCCAGAACCCACACAGTTAACCACTCTGCTACACGACCTCCGAAGGAGCTGCAGTAAATCCCACCCCCAGTGCCAAGATGCCACCTGATCATGCGCGCCTGGTCTAACAACCTCAGAAACACTCGCTGAGACTTGAAAATTTCAGCAGCCATGACGGCCTCGGAGATGCTGGGGAACTGTGCCAGATTAAGGGACACCCAGGAGACAAGCCTGGCCTCCTTGGTGGCTCAGATGGTAGAGAATCTGCCTGCAATGCAGGAGACCTGGGTTTGATCCCTGGGTCGGAAAGATCCCCTGGAGAAGGGCATGGCAACCTGCTTCAAATTCTTGCCTGGGAAAACCCACGGACAGAGGAGCTGGTGGGCTACAGTCCATGCGGTTGCAAAGAGTCGGACACAACTTAGCGACTGACAATTCACTTTCAAGAGACATGAGGACCAGGTGCAAGGGGTGGTCTTGGTTCAAGTTCTGGACTGAAAACAACAAAGCACACCATTGGGACACCTAACAAAACTAATACGGGACTTCTCTGGTGGTCCAGTGGTTAAGAATCCACCTGCCAATGAAGAGGATACGGGTTTGATCCCTGGTCTGGGAAGATCCCACATGCCCCACAGTAACTAAGCCTGTACACTGTAACGACTGAGCCTGAGCGCCCCGGAGCCTGTGAGACGCAGCTAGAGAGGAGCCCCCGCTTGCCACACAGCCACAGACAAACAATTAAATAAAGTCTTTTAAAAGTGAAACATTAACATGGACTGTGGATTAGGTAACACTATTGCCTCAATGTTAAATCTCCTGATTTTGAGAATTTACACTCAGGTTGTGTAGGAGAAAGTTGTTGTTTAGGAATACACAATGATACTTTAGGAATAAAGGGGCAGAATGTCTGCAATTCTTTCTCAAAGGGTTCAGAAAAAGAAGTTTTATATATACACATGTAATAGTATCTATATCTATAGATAAACACATGTGGAATACTATCTATATCTATTAAAACAGAATAATATAAATTTTATATATACATGTTTAATATCATCTCTATATATCTATCTATTAATATAGAATAATATAAATTTTATATATATGAAAGTGAAAGTGAAAGTCACTCAATCATGTCCGACTCTTTGCAATCCCATTGACAGTCCATGGAATTCTCCAGGCCAGAATACTGGAGTGTGTAGCCTTTCCCTTCTCCAGGGGATATTCCCAACCCAGGGATCAAACCCAGGTCTCCCTCTTTGCAGGC
>SJYQ01003679.1:0-15514 GCA_006410935.1 Redunca redunca | reverse complement strand
TTTTTTTTGGAAGAAAAAAAAAAGCTTCAGGAAGTTCCAAAAAGCAAAACTTGACTTTGCTGCACACCTGGCAACTGCTTACATGACATTTACATTGTATTAGGTCTTATAAGTAATCTAAGATGGTTTAAAGATATGGGAGGATACCTTTAGGTTATATGCAAATACTGTGCCGTTTTACATAAAGGATTTGAGCACCCTCTGATTTTGGTGGTGGGAGCCTGACCTGGAACTGATCCGCTGTGGATACTAAGGGATAAGAGAATAAGCAAAGCTTGAAAACTGCTCATCCCCTGGCCTTGCCCCCCACCTCCTGCTGCTTCTGATTCCCTTGTTGATACCATGTGAACAAGTCCAGGCTTGTCTGCTTAAAGATGAGAGACCCCTGGCCCAGTGGCCTCTGTCAAAAGCCAGCCAGCTACCAAGCAGCTTTCAATAAAAGAGCCAGCTGACCAACAGCTGACCACAGATGTTTGAGCAAGACCACCTGGCTGAGTCCAGCCTCAACTGTCATCCTGCGAAAATGAGTTAAATAAACTGTCTGCATTTGCAGTTTGGGGGTGACGTGTTATTTAGCAAAAAGTAACTGATACACGGGCTTCCCAGCAGTAAAGAATCCACTGGCCATTGGAGGAGATGCAGGTTAAACCCCTGGGTAGGGAGGATCCCCTGGAGAAGGCAACCCACTCCAGTATTCTTGCCTGAAGAATCCCATGGACAGAGGAGCCTGGTGGGCTGCAGTCAGTGATGTTGCAAAGAGCAGGACATGACAGCAACTAAACAACAACCTATACATAGGTTTCCCCTAAAAACCCTCAGAGCCCCTGGAGAAGCTCCTGACACTCTCAGAGACCTGACAGCCTGCAGTACAGACACAGCCAGAGTCACGCCCCACTCCCAACCTCCACAGGCCCTCCAGACAGCCTTGCCCTAGTGCTCTCAGACTTCATCCTCTGCAGGACACTCAGATTCTGGCCCTAGAGCCCCTTCAGTGCCCTGGCTGACAGAAGTCCTGATCCTCGCCCATCCAAGCACAGTACGAAACACACCATTAATCCTTGTTGTTTCTGGGTCCCCAAGATGTACAGGCTGCCATCAGCTGGGTCTGAGAGAAAGACGGTCCTGTGGGGCAGAGGAACAGGGGGAAGGTTCGTTCACACCCCCTGATTCCAAGAGGGCCCTTTCCCTCCAACTTCTCTGCCTGTAGGAGCCCACCCCTGACAGGAGGCGCCACAGCGCTCCAGACCCGAATTTCCTCCCTTCCTTCCAGCCCACATGCCCCTCCAGGCAACCCTGGCTTCCCTATCTCCCAGCTGTCCGTGCCTTGAGAGAGCCCAGTCCACTTACTCGGTGACGTACGTTGGCCCCTGGATGATGGGATCTGCAGGGACAAGGACACGACCATGAGCAGTCCCCTCCAGACTCTCCATTGAAAGGCATACCTCACATTGGTACTTACCGTGTGCTGGACACCAAGTGAGCATTTTGTCATGAGCGTAATGTAATACCTCTCCTGTAGGTAGGGTCGTTACCCTTGGCCCTATTTTACAGGTGAGGACATTGAGGCTCAGAGAGGTGAAGGGACTTTTCCAAGGCCACACAGCCTGGGTAAGTGGTAAAGCTGACTGAAGACACCTGAGTACTGGATTCTAGACCCCATGCTCTTATCTTGAGGTGACCAACCCCAGCTCGAGGTCCAAAGAGTGACAGCCCTTCTTTACCATCTTTCAGCGTCCACTTCAAGTCTCCAGTCTGCTTGCTCAGTGCGTGGAGACTTCCATCCAGGGTGGACACAAACAGGAGGTTCTCTGGAGTGAAACTCTGAACCTGCAGTGGAAACAAAGCCACCTCTTCTGAGAGGCCTGGGACCACCCTAGTCCTTGTTCAGCAGGGACTCCCTGTCCCCCTGAGGGAAACGGAAAGAAGGATGGATGATTGGGAAAGCTGCTGGCTCCACCCCCTGATCTCCAAGACCCTAGAGAGGGGTGACAGTGGGAGCCGGGAGCCTGGCTCCTTTACAAAAGGACATCAGTGACTCTTACAGCCTCCCTGAGAGACTGATGCTTTTATTAAAAGTTTTTATTTGGCTTAGCTGGATTTTAGTTGCAGCATGAAAGCTTCCCTGGTGGCTCAGACAGTAAAGAATCCGCCTACAATGCAGGCAACTCAGATTCAACCCCTGGGTCAGAAAGATCTCCTGGAGAAGGAAATGGCAACCCACTCCAGTATTCTTGCCTGGAGAATGCCATAGACAGAGGAGCCTGGAGGATTATAGTCCATGGGGTCGCAAAGAGCTGGACATGAGTGACTAACACGTTCACTTTCACTTGCGGGCTCTTGGTTTGGCACGCAGGATCTAGTTCCCTGATCAGGGATCGAACCCAAGGCCCCCTGCATTGCGAGCACGGAGTCCTCAGCACTGGACCACCACAGGAGTCCAGAAAGAGGTGCTATTATTCTTACCACTGTACAGGTATAGGAGACTGAGGCTCAGAAAAGTTGGGTAATCAGCCTAAAGCCACACAGATAAACGGCAGGACTGGGACTTGAACCACCGTCTCTCTGGTTCCAGCACCTGGTCCCTTTCTCCTTGGCTTCACTGTCTGCCTCTCAGGGGATGACCCATTCTGTGCCCCTGCCCCCCAAACCGGCCCAGCTACTTTTGGTGCCAGCCTGCAGGGGGCCCCTTGGACCAAGGCTGGGGGTGGCCATGGTAGGGAAGCTGGCACTGCCCCAGTGCCTGGCCCCCGCTGGGCTAACTCACCTGCTCCAGCCCTTCCTTGAGCAAACAGGGTGGGGCTGAGCTCCTAGCAGGAACTCTAACATCCGGGTGGCCCTGCTGCACCTCTGCAAAGGCCACATCCTGCCCCCGGACCCTCAGGCTTGGGGGCAAGCCAATGGTTTTGGAGTAGAGTCAGGAAGCTGCCTCTGAGCCCTCTCTTTTCCCTCCCTGTTTTGTGATCTGCCACAAGGCAGGAGGGAGACTGTCCTGGGCAAGAAGCTGCAGACTGAGTCCACGGTCGAGTTTTGTTTAACCATCAGGGGGTTTAAAATTTTGTCTACCCATTTCTAAAAATTGGAAAGATTTCACTTAAAAAGTCAAGTTTCTAATTTTTGTCATTTCTAGCTTTTTCTCTCTCTCTCTCTCTTTTTTTCTCCTGGAAACACCCAATCTGGCCACACTGTGCTCACATTCGTAGATGGCAACCATGGGGTGGGTCTCAGGCTGGGGGTGGGTCTCAGGCTGGAATGGGCCTGGGGTGGCAGGAGCAGTTGCCTCTGTGTGTGTGTGTGTGTGTGTGTGTGTGTGTGTGTTAGTTGCTCAGTGGTGCCTGACTCTTTGCGACCCCATGAGCTGTAGCCCGCCAGGATCCTCTGTCCATGGAATTCTCCCAGCAAAAAGACCAGAATGGTTGCCATTCCCTTCTCCAGGGGATCTTCCCCACCCAAGGATCAAACCTGGGTCTCCCAGGTTGCAGACAGATTCTTCACCATCTGAGCCACTTGGGCACAGTTGCCTCTGGGAGGCCAATAACAGTTCTGGGGGTTATAGGTTAGACTCCTGGGTTGTAGTCCTGTCTTTGCCCTCTCACTGCATTTCTGTAAGAGTGGACTTTTCCGCTCCCGGCACGGTTGAACCAGATTCCCATAGGTCCAGCTTACTTATCCCAGAAGTTGTAAGTTCGGGGTCCAGTCCCCGGTAAGGGGGAGTGCTGTGATCCGCCTGAATTTGTCTGTAAAAATCGGTGTGTGGGCGCACTTCTCCACAGGGGACCTTTAAAGTTCCAAGGGAGCCAGGTTCCAGAAGTTTTAAGAGGCCTGGCCTTAAATTAAGCGAGGGCCCCCTCCCTCGGGCTATTCCCTCCCCCCACACCCCCACGCCGCAGGAGGGGCGGGGTGCTGGGTCCCCTCTGCAGCTCGTGGGGCAACTGACAACTCCCCCAAACGAAGAGGTTTTCTCCGGCCAGGGGCTGACTTGAGGCCACCCGGACCCGGAGGAGGGCGAGGCGCCCCCTGTGGCCCCGCCGCACCCCGGACGCCTGCGCCCCCGACCGGAGCTTGGCGGCTCCGCGGCCGCCCGCTTCTCACCTGGGGCTTGAGCGTCGCGAGGAGCGCCGCGAGCTGCAGCAGGAGCAGGGGCCTCGGGCCGGACCCCCGGGCCGCGCTCGCCATAGCCCGCGTAGACGGCCGCACGGCTGGCCCGGTCCCTCGGTGCCTCGGGGGCACCGCCCGGCCCCCGCCCGCCCGGAGGAGACTCCGCCCCAGGCTGGGCCAGCTGGGTGCTCGGGCCGGGGCGCAGCCTCAGCGGCTGTTTCCCTCCTTCCCCTGCCTTTCGCATCGCACTCACACCCGCAACCCCCGGACACCCCGCAAGGGATGGCTCCGAGCTTTCCTGGGAAAGGCATTTTCCCAACGGAGGCCCTTATGGAGAATTTCCCACCTGCCAAGTATTGTTCCAAGTGCTTTTACATCCGTCATTAACTCACTGACTCTTCAGGGCACCTCCAAAGTAAAAGCTGAGGCTCAGAACTCGGATTCGAACTCAGATGTCTGACCTCAGAGCTTGTGCTCTTTGTTACTATGCTAGTGGCCTCTACCGAGAGATGATGAAATACAAATCAATTACTCATTCAATAAACATTTATTACGTTAATTAAATTAAATATGTAATCTCAGCCTGGGAAGCAGGAAAGATAAAGTCCCTGTTTTCACAATACTTACAGATTCCTAAGCGTTAGATGGGCCTCCCTGTTGGCTCAGGAGGAAAGAATCCACGTGCAATGCAGATGTGGGTTTGATCCCCGGGTCGGAAAGATCCCCTGGAAAAGGAAATGGCAACCCACTCCAATATTCTTGCCTGGGAAATCCCGTGGAAATCCCTCATTGACTTCTCATATAGTTTCCCCATCCCCAGCACTTGAGCAAGAATTCCTGCCTCTGGCTTTGTTTTTAAGAACCTACCAGATCTAAGACATCCTCTAACCATCAATATGGTTAGCTTTGGAAAACCCAACTGCCTCATGGTGCAAAACTTCTTTTAGAAATAGGTACATCATGAATCCTTTGGTTCACTGGGTTACTCCCTCATGCTTAGCTGGTCCAAGACCCCCAAATCAGCATAATAAACTTAACTTCATAACAAAAGTGATTGTCATTCTAGAAACCAACCCAAGCTACTGAGCCAGTTGAGCCTGCCTTTATGCTTTATATTTTGTACTCTGCACATCTGTTTTAAAACGTTCATTGTGTTTCTTAATTATGCTTGGGTTTGTAGGACTTTCTCACGCGATAAATTTGACTTACATAGAACACAAACAAGTGAACTGGTTTAGGTAATTTGTGTATGTAATGATATAAGTAACACATTCTACAAACCTAGCAAAATTTTAAAAAATATATAAATTAGAAAACTCATTCATGTTTTCACCTCTCGGAAGCACAGCATCTCTGTTAACATTCTGTTTTTATTTCCCCCAGTGTTTTTTCCCTGTGCCTATACATCTGGTGGGTACTGTGTTGAAATATTAACAGTGTTTTCCCCACCAGAGCTTCTTTTTCCCCCTGATAGCCCTTCTCCGATTTGAATGAGGCTGCCCTGACTCTATTGCCTCAGAGAAGGGATGAGGAAGCAGAAAGAGAGAAAAAGACACTTCTTTTACCTTTTGAGTATTTCTGTAACTCGTGGCATGAACCTAGATTTAAGAGAATGAAGAATGAGAGTAGAGCAGAGTCTCTGGACACGAAGAGGAAGGAGGAGCAAGGGATGAGAAGATGTTGCAGGTCCCTGGGAAAAGGGGATCACTCTGTAGCCCCTTCACTCAAGGACAGGACCCCACGTAGACACTTGGGATCCAAGCGCAAGGGGATCTGTGTCTTAATTCTTGGATGGAAATGCTGCGTGCTGTGTCTGGACAGAGGGGGTGCTAGGGAGGTTCCCACTGCCTAGTGTGATACGGAGGTGTGGGCGTGTGTGTGCTCAGTCATGTCCGACTCTGCGACCCCGTGACTGTAGACTGCCAGGCTCCTCTGTCCATGGAGTTTTCCAGGCAAGAACACTGGAATGGGTTACCATTTCCTCCTCCAGGGGATCTTCCTGACCTAGGGATTGAACATGGGTGTCCTGCGTCTCCTGCATTGGCAGATGGATTCTTTACCATATGAGCCACCTGCTGGAGGGAGGAAGAGGGAGAGAGACAGAGAGGGAGGGGGAAAGACTCTTCAGAAAGAAAAGGGGGACAGTGCAGCACAGGCCAGTAAGGTCAAGAGACAGGACGCAAGGAGACCATAGCTGTCTCGGGGGATGGTGGCTGGGACAAGGACTTGGGACCCTCTCGCTTCCTGGCACTGTGTCGACTCTACTGAATTTAAACCCATCCTGGAGAAAAGCTGGGAAAAGCCAGGTGGAAATGAATTTCTTCCACCTGGCACAAAGGGAACATTTATTCACCACACCTCCGTTTGCGCTCTGCTTCTGGACACGTACATAAACCAATAGCCTTCCTCCATTCTAGCAAAAGAATGGAGGAAACGGGATTAGTAATGGGAAAAATATTCTAATCATGATAGCAGTAAGAAGGAAGTCCTTAGGAATAAATTTAACTAGAAAGGCACAGTACCTATATGAAAACTGTGAAATCTTATGAAGGCTATGAAACAAAATGTGAATACACAAAAAGATATGGCTGTATGGGAAGATTTAAAATGATTAAAATATCTATTCTCTAAATTAAATTGTAAGTATAATGAAATTCTGTTATTGCTATATTGAATCTATTTCATGGTCTTTAAAACTGGACTAAAATAGAGATTATATATAAGAATAATGCCTGAGAGTAGTCAAGAGAAGTGTGGCAATGAAGAGTAATGAGAAGGGGGCTTGTCTTACCAGATATCAGAACATACTATAAAACTAGAGTTATCAATATAATTTCAGCACAGGAACTGACAAATACAAAAATACATCAATGGGGTCAAATAGAGAACCCAAAAATATATATCAGCATATGTGAGAATTTAATAAATGATAAAGATAATATTTTAATTCATTGGAAAATTTAACAAATGCCATGGCAAATTATCCATCAGGAGGACAGTAAATCTTTTTCACTCTTTTTTGAAAAATAGATTTTATTCTTTATAGCAGTTTTAGGTTAATAGCAAAATTGCATAGAAGATCCAGAGATTTCCCATATACTTCTTACCCTTACAATTGTAGAGCTGTTCCCATTATTAACATCCTCCACTAAAATGGTAAAAGTGATAAACCTACACTGACCCATCATTACCACTCAGAGTCCACAGTTTAGAGTTGATGCTTGCATGATATATTCTACGAGCTTGGACACATGGATAGCGACATGTGTCCACTGTTACAGTATATTTTCACTGCACTAAAAGTCTTCTGCACTCCACCTATTCATTTCTCTCACCTCCCCACAATCCCTGGCAACTGCTGATATTTTTACTGTCTCCATAGTTTTGCTTTATCCAGAATGTCATATAGTTGGAATCATACAGTCTGTAGCAGTTTCAGATAGGCTTTTCTCACTCAGTAATATGCATTTATGTTTCCTTACATCTTCTCACAGTTTGATAGCTCATTTCTTTTTAGTGCTGAATAACATTCCTTTGTCTAGATGTACCACAGTCTATTTGTCCATTTACCTGCGGAGAGACATCTTGGTTGCTTCCAGGTCTTGGCAGTTATGAATAAAGCTGCTGTAAAGATCTGTGTGCAGGTTTTCAAGTGGGTCTTGTCAACTTTCTACTGAAATACTTCATACTTAGAGAAAAGTGTGCAAGTCATAGGTCATAAAGTGAACACATCTGTTTAACCCGTACACAGATCAAGAAACAGCCTATGACCAGCAGCACCACAAAGTTCCTTACACCCCATTCTAAGCACAACCTCTACCCTGACTCCTAACACCATAAATCAGTTTTCTTATTTTTGATATTTATATAAAGGGAATCATACTGTATTTTCTCTTCTGTGTCTGGTTTCTTTTTCTTTTCTTTTTTTTTTGGTCATGCTGCACGGCTTGCAAGATCTTAGTTCTCTGACCAGGGATTGAACCCAGTCCCCCCTGCAGTGGAAGCTAAGAATATTAATCTCTGGACTGCCAGGGAACTCCCTGGTTTCTTTTTTGATCCTATTTTTGTGAGATTGTCCAAGTCATCAAGTGTAGTTGTTAGTTCATTTTCATTGCTGTATAGTGTTACATTATATGAACATATCACAATTTATTTTTCTGTTCTAATGTTGACCAGCATTACCACTTTTCCCCCAATCGGTTTTTGGCTATGATGAAGTGCTATGAATATTCTTGCACATGACTTTGGGTGACCACATCTACGCATTTCTGTTGCATTATGTACTTAGAAACAGAACTTCTAGGTCATAGGATATATAAATGTTCCTCTTCAATAGATTCTGCTAAACAACTTTCCAAAGTGGTTGCACCAGCTTACATTTGGTAGTGGTGGTGGGTAAGTTTCTTTTGTGATATAGAAAATATAAATGCTGTAAAAGAAAACAAAACATGCACTTAAAATATATAAAAAATTTACAATCCTTAGAAGGGCAAAAGACATTGTAAACAAACATCAAAAATATCAACAACACAGAATACAAAGATTAACATCTATAATACAAACTGCTCCTATACATTGACAAGAAAAAAACAACCAAGAAATATACAAATGCAATGAATAGGCACTTACATAAGATGAACTCCAAACATGTGAAAAATGTGCTCAGAAACACTAGCAGTTAGAGAAATGCAAAAACAAGATTTTTAAAAAGCAGCAAGTATATCACTTTATGTCCATAAATTTGCAAAAATTATAAAGAAAGCTATAGTAATGGCAGAATGTTGATAATTGCTGAAGCTGAGTTGTGAATATTTGGGGGGCTCATTATGCTATTTTATTTGGTTTCAAGATGTTTGAAAACGTCCACAATAAAAAGAAAATCCTCAAACAAACAAAAATAAGAAGGCAAAGCTATGCTGCCAGGGATTTGGAGAAGAACATGCTCTCATATGGCGTTGGCGGAAATATAAATTGTAACAGACTTTTTTGGGATGCAATCTGGAGACAACTGTTTAAAATAAGAATTGCATAATCCCTTTGACCTGAAAAACCCATTCACAGGATCTTTCCCATAAAAACAAAAGATCTTTATATAAAGTTATTTTTAAATATAGTTTAAAAGGCTTATGATGGTAGCAGTACAAGGGGGCTTATTGGAGCACTGTTCTTAATACAAACAAGTATAGAAACAAAGCAAGTAGCCTTTAACTGACGTATAGCTGATCTAGTTACAGAACATCTGTACTTTGGAGTATTATGCAGCCATTAAAAATAGTAGAGTGTATTTATTAACTCAGAAAGATTTTTATGAGTTGTATTAAGAATAGCAAGATACGGGGGGAAGGGTAGTTAGGCAGTTTGGGATCAACATGTACACACTGCTCTATTTTAAATGGATAACCACCAAGGATCTACTGTATAACACAGGAAACTCTGCTCAAGGTTATGTGGCAGCCTGGATGGGAGGGGAGTTTGGGGTATAACGGATACATGTATATGTATGGCCAAATCCCTTTGCTGTCCACTTGAATCTATCTCAATATTGTTAATTGGCTATACTCCAATACAAAATAAAAAGTCTAAAAAAAGAAAGAATAGCAAGGTGTAGAAAGAGCATTACAGGAGCCTATTTTTGTAAAGCCATATATATGTATATGTATGTAAATTATCTTATATGAATATGGATAATAACACAGCATGCAATATATTGGTTTGCTAACAAGGAGGCTGAGCACCAAAGAATTGATGCTTTTGAACAGTGGTGTTGGAGAAGACTCTTGAGAGTCCCTTGGACTGCAAGGAGATCCAACCAGTCCATTCTGAAGGAGATCAGCCCTGGGATTTCTTTGGAA
Organism: Redunca redunca; assembly: GCA_006410935.1. Classification (NCBI taxonomy): domain Eukaryota; kingdom Metazoa; phylum Chordata; class Mammalia; order Artiodactyla; family Bovidae; genus Redunca; species Redunca redunca. Next base: position 5,567 of record SJYQ01003679.1, on the reverse strand, counting down.
GGAATGATGCTAAAGCTGAAACTCCAGTACTTTGGCCACCTCATGTGAAGAGCTGACTCATTGGAAAAGACTCTGATGCTGGGAGGGATTGGGGGCAGGAGGAGAAGGGGACGACAGAGGATGAGATGGCTAGATGGCATCACGGACTCGATGGACGTGAGTGTGAGTGAACTCCGGGAGTTGGTGATGGACAGGGAGGTCTGGTGTGCTGAGATTCATGGGGTTGCAAAGAGTCGGACATGACTTAGCGACTGAACTGAACAAGGATTATGTGGTATGCTAGAGATGGTATGTTATACGAAGAAAGAGGTAAAACCAGCAAAAAAGAAAAAAAATTAAAGCTGATTGAAAAATATCATGTATCTATCCCTTTTATGTAAAAGTAGATGTATATGTGTGGAATGTGTGTATACATTTTAATGTGCATTTAACTCCTTGCACAAATGAAATAGCTGTTTGTATATTATTCAGAGCAATTTTAATCCCCATATTTCCACACTTGTCGGTTCTGTGCATAACCTTCATCAACAAAACAGGAGTCTCCTTTTCATTCTGATACTGAAAATAGTACTTCTGAAAAATACATGACTCTCTCCTTGCTTCATATATAGTATCTTACCTAGTCTGTCAACTAAGCAGCAAGGAGGGTTTTATTGTTCCTGTTCTGTAGATGAGCAAACTAAGTTTCAGAGAGGCGAAGTAAAATCTACTCCAGTTTACAAACCTAGTGAGTGAAGAGGCAGTGATTCAAACCTAGCTTTGTCCCATTCGCTGTGAACTCCAACTGTTATACTTCCTTTCCCCTATTCTCTCCACCTGCTTTTCCACAGGTTCACCTGGTCAGCTGGCTCAGTGATGACCCGGGAGGTCATTTGCCCACTGGCTCACTGGCAGACCACACTAGGGTTCGAGGACAAAGCCCCATTTGGGACTCCTTGGCCAGAACTTGGTCCCTACATCTCCCCTGGGACATTTGTGGCCCCAGATGTCCTCCAGAGACTTACCAATGCTCAGATTTATCACTCAGTTGTTTCTCTATTTCCTACCACCCTGGGTTGTGAGTAACAGAAGGTCCCCTTAGTGGAGAGAGGTGAGTGCATGCCAGGGGACTGGGTTTGGAAGATTTCAAAGTCCTGCAGGCGGGGCATTCTGTCTGGACCTCACGAGAGCCCTCTAGTGGTAACACTTCAAACTGCAGGCTTACAATTCCATTGGTGTAACCTGCAACGGAAACAGTGACAGACTTTGTTTTCTTGGGCTCTAAAATCACTGCCGATGGTGACTGCAGCCATGAAATTAAAAGATGTTTGCTCCTTGGAAGAAAAGCTATGAAAAACCTAGACAGCGTTTTAAAAAGAAGAGACATTACTTTGCCAACAAAAGTCCATATAGTCACAGCTATGGTTTTTCTTATAGTCATGTATGGATGTGATAGTTGGACCATAAAGAAGGCTGAGCGCCAAAGAATTGATGCTTTCGAACTGTGGTGCTGGAGAAGACTCTTGAGAGTCCCTTGGACTATAAGGAGATCAAACCAATCAATCCTAAAGGAAATCAATCCTGAATATTCATTGGAAGTTGAAATGAATTGATGCTGAAGTTGAAGCTCCAATACTTTGGCGACCTGATGTGAAAAGCAGACTCATCAGAAAAGACCTGGATGCTGGGAAAGATTGAGGGCAGGAGGAGAAGGGGACGACAGAGGATGAGATGGTTGGCTGGCATCTCCGACTCAAAGGACATGAGTTTGAGCAAACTCCAGGAGATATTCAAGGACAGGGAAGCCTGGGGTGCTGCAGCCCATGAGGTCGCAAAGAGTCAGACATGATTTAGCAACTGAACGAAAACAACAACCTACAACGCAAGCAAACAGATCCAGTGGTTGAAAATCAGGGTGTTGGTGATCCCCCGAGGGTTCTGGGGGAAGGAGCCCAGGGGCGACAAGGAGGGCTGAGAAGTCTTCTGGAGATTTGATTGTGCAGTGTGTTCTTTCTTTTCATGGGTGCTGGCTGCGTGCTTCTTTGTGAGCATTTCATAGGTGTGCTGGAGCCCGTTCATGAGAGCAGACCGTTACATTTTCGGGAATTTTTAGAGTCGTCAGTTAATCACAGCCATTGTAAATAATGAAGTTACATTAACTTACAGTGAAATATATATTTTTTGACAAATATAATAAATACTCAGAACTCATCACTTCCTAACTATTCTACTGTTCTCTCTGCCCTTGAGATTATTCACAACTTTGGTATGGGTATGGTGGAACTACTACATAATGGTGGCTACCAGCATTGAAGCGGCCCAGCTCCACTATCACGAACATCACATTAGCAGCTTGTAATCATCCATAGCAGGAGTATTTACACCATGGAAATCAGCAGATGCGATAAACTAGGGCTTGCTTTGTTGTTCTGTTGATTGCCTGGAAAGAAAATGTTCACAAAGCATGTTAAACTTGAAGCTGTTCTGCATCTGTGAATTGTGTAAAAGAAATCAAGGAAACATTCTTCCTATTGAAGTGTATTATCTGGTTCAGCAAAGAAGACTGAGCAAAATTTCAAAACAGGTCTTTGCTGCTTCATTTCCCTCTTCCTTGTTGTTCGTGTAAACAAGAGTATCAACCAAAGTACACGTCAGAACTACATTTAGAGAGCCGGTTGTTAAAATTTTATCAGCACGCCACTGCTGATACTTCAATAAAAAGTTAAAAACAAATAGAAAAGCTGGATCTACGCTCTTACAGTCAAAGTGTGAAGGGTCTCATTCATAGTAGTTTTTTGTAATTTCCTTAAGAAAATCTAATAATATTGTAAAAGAAAACTGCATTCCCAGTAAAAAACAGAACTTGGCAGTCTCCCCTTGAGGTTTGTTGAGCACCCATGCTGCTGAACAGTATCTCCTTGTGGGATCAAGGGACGTTGTCTTGTGTAGCAGACACTGTGATGTCCCGCTGCCGCCACGGCTGTCTTCCTTCTCCAGAGCATCGCTCTGGGCTCCTGGGAGCTGCCTCTCTGGAAAGTCACCCCACCCCTCCGCTCTCTGCTGCCCTCCTGGCCTCAAGGAAGGACCATTCTGCAGTATAACTTATGCTCCGCCCCTCCCCACCAACAGACCACATCTTTGCTTCACCTCTTCTCAGGCCTTACCCTCTTTCTCACTCCCTGACAGGTTTCCCTGCATGAGATTCCCTTAGTGGCCCCCTTCTCTAAGCTCCGCTTCTGGTGGACCCTACCTAAGATTCCCTGGGTGTTCAGCCTTTAGGAGTAGTACCACTTTTTGAGGGCAAGCTCCCAGCTCAAGTGGGCTGTGTGTGTGTGCTTAGCCCTCAGTCCTGTCCGACTTTTTGCAGCCCCGTGGACTGTAGCCCACCAGGCTCCTCTGTCCATGGGATTCTGCAAGAACACTGGAGTGGGTTGCCATGCCCTCCTCCAGGGGATCTTCCCAACTGAGAGACTGAGCCCAGATCTCCCTCATCACAGGCAAATTCCTTACCGTCTGAGCCATTGGGGAAGCCCACGTATACTGGAGTGGGTAGCCTATCCCTTCTCCAAGGGATCTTCTGATCCAGGAATTGAACTGGGGTCTCTTGCATTGCAGGTGGATTCTTGACCCACTGAGCTACTTCAACTCTTGCAAACTGATTTGTCTTCTGGGACTTGTTTCTAGTGCGGAATCTGAAAACATGTCACAATGATCAATTCTTCCCGCCCCCTGGACCTATTGAATCAGAAATTCCGGGAACTTACCTGGGGGTCCAGTGGTTAAGAATCCACCTGCTAATGCAGGAGCATGGGTTCGATCCCTGATCCAGGAAGATCCCACTTGCCACAAAGCAACTAAGCCTGGGCGCCACAACTACTGAAGCCTGTACACTTAGGGCCCCTGCTCCACGACAAGAGATGCCACCGCAGTGAGAAGCCCGAGCTCCACAGGTAGAGGGTAGCCGCCACCATCTGCAACTAGAGAAAGTCAGTGTGCGACAATGAAGACCTGGCATAGCCAGAAGTAAACAAACAAATAACTTAAAAAGAGAAATTCTGAGAGTGGAGCCCAGCAATCTGTGTTTTAGCAAACCCTCCTGGTAATCTGAGACACACCAGGCTTCAAGAACCATGGTAAGTGTATAAGATATCACTTGGCCAGGGAGATGATACACCCCATGGACAGTAGATTTTCTTTCCACCTCACACTCAGAAGAAGAAGGGATTAACCACTTAATGGGGGATATCCCCCATGAATTTAAAATCAGAGATGGGTAAATTAGGACAGTCGGCTTCTTGGCAAAGCTAAGAAAGCAAGAAAGCTTCTCCTCTCCTTTCTTTCTTATGTCTTCTTTGCCTATACACTTTCCCTCTGGCTGGCCACAGCAACATGAGTTGGGATGTTTAGATCAGGGAATCTTGCTTTGGGCTTGGAAAATGATACCTTAGGAAGGAGTCAGTGATTTGATTTTAAGCTGCTGCTGTAGTCAGTTTAGGTCCTCATATTTGCTTGTGTTTTCTAAATGTTGGGGTGTCCTGAGATATCCTTCTGGGTCCTACTGACTTCTAGAACTTTGAAAAAGTGAGGCAGGTCAGATGCTGGCTGAAATAAATAACTTGATTCTGGAGGTGTTGATGGGTCCACATGGTTCAAGCTGCCTTCTGAAGAGGAAACGAACAGCCCTGCGTGAGTCCTTCCAGCCGTCAGGACTGGAACTGAGAGGAATGAGAAGGGAAAGTGGAGAACAGCACAACACTAGGAAAGACACTGAGAGTGAGGCGTGCTGGCCACATACAGGATAGTACCTAGTTCTTGACAATAATCCACACACTGTACGTTTCACACCCGGGACTCACTTGTTTTGCATCTGTAAGTTTGAATCTCTTTCTCTCCTTCACCTATTTCTTTCCTTCCCTCACCCCAGGTCTCTTTTTCAAGCACCTATAGGACTGATTTTCACAGTTGCCTTTTCTTGCCCCCTTGCCTGACAAGAGGCTTGGTTTTCAGTCTTTGAGTTGTCCTGAGAAAGGAGAAGGGGCTGGCCTTGAGGGGAGCCCGAGACCCCTCTCCACCCGCATTCTCCCGGTGGAAGTGTTTTGAAGCTCAGACTTTGGCAAGATTATTTCACTTTTGTTTTTTCTTATTCATGGCCTTGAATAGTTCCTCTTTTATCTCCCTTGAGGCTGGTGTGGTAGAGAGATCTGGTACTGCTTCTTGCTGTGTGTGTGTGTGTGTGTGTATGGGTGTATATGTGCATGCATGGGTATATATATGAGGGTTTTGTATGTATATATATGAGTGTGTATACATGGACATCCATATATGTGTATATATGTATATGTGTGATGCAAGTGTGTATGTGCATATACTTGTGTATATATGTATTTGTGCGAGCATGTATACGTGTATGTGGGCACACGTGTGTATATATGTATATGTGTGAGTGTGTATATGTGTATGTGGATACACGTGTGTATATATGTGTATGTGTGAGCATGTATATATGTATCTGCATATACGTGTGTATATATGTATTTGTGTGAGTGTGTATATGTGTATGCGCATATACACATGTGTATATGTATATG